>APFE031173076.1:80090-163419 GCA_000404065.3 Pinus taeda
TATCTCTTTCTTGTCCTGCTGTACTGAGATCTGTCCTCTGATTAAGTTGCCATCACCTGTACCAACCTCTGAGTGAGTTGCCATCAAGGACAACACTTGAAACATAATGCCAACAGCTCTCTCTCTGGCAATTGACTGTTGCTACTCAGGAAATCAATCTGCTCATGAAATCGAGCTACTCAAGTGTCTTCTCCAAGTGCCCATTGACTTCTTCTTATAATCCTCTATTGGGATTCCAACGGCCAAGATTAAATCTTAATCGATGGCTAGGATTAACTTGAAGTCGATCTGTGTGAGTTTCTAGATCATTCACGCCTTAACTTAATTAATTATGATTAATTAACCATATTTCCTAAATTTAGACTTAGGAAATATTTTTAAAATGACTAATAATCTAATTAAGTCATTTCTAGGCGAAATTTCCAAAAACGATTTCTGGGTTTTGGAGATCTCATGCATTCTAGCCTCCACAAAATTTCAAGGCTAGAACACGTATAATGCTACAAAAACTAATAGGGAGAATTCCACCTGCCAATCTATCCATCATCATGCCATCCTGTCATTATGTACCATCTCTGCATCTCATCTCAACTTTGTTGAACACTGATGTAATAATGAAGAAGAATTTATTGAGAGTGAGTCACAATACCTTACCACTCTCCACTAACAAAAGTCAGTCTAGAGGTAAAACCCCAATCAGACTTGATCCCAAATCAAGTTGTTGAACACTATGCATCCTAGACATAGGGAGTACAGCAATACACGATGCGTCCATCTGTAGCGTTATGGTCCCTATCGACTTTTCCCAACTCATTGGCCAGATGAGAGGTATTTCATGGGTAGGATGTATGTTGGGGCATCCACAGGAGAAGGTGAACCGCTCATCCTGCTCATATGCCATAGGAGAAGGTGAATCACTCATCTTATGCATATATCATCAATCGTAACGGAAGGTGAACCACTCACCCTACACATGTGTTACTAATTGTAAGGGATGGTGAACCACTCACCCTGTACACAGTGCACCTATAGGGGAAGGTGAACCACTCACCCTATGGTTGCTCATAGCTCCAAGAAGTACCCCAATCCCCTAGGATCTCCTAGAGCTCACTGTCCAACTCAAGCGTGACCCTCATAAGACGGTCCTTCCACAACTCCAAGTCTCTCTCGAAAGGCTAAGAATTTGACCGTCCCCAAGGGCTCCGTAAGAATGTTAGCAATCTGCTCATCAGTTCTAATGTGTTGGAGCCTTATTGCTCCCCATTGTACGATATCCCGAATAAAGTGGTACCTGATGTCAATATGCTTGGAGCGGTTGTGGAACACAGGATTCTCAGAAAGGAAAATCCCACTCTGGTTGTCACAATAGATCACAGTGGTATCCAACACATTCTCAAATAGCTCACTAAGGAGCTTCCTCAACTAGACAGCCTCACAACAGGCCATACTAGCATCAATATATTCGGCCTTGGCAGTGCTTAAAGCAACCGATTTCTGCTTCTTGGTCATCCATGAAATTGAATCAAAACCCTATGAGAAGCAACATCCTGACGTGTTCTTTCTATTTACCACATTGTCAGCCCAATCAACATCAGAATATCCATGTAGCCTCAAATTCCCAGCAGTGTATCTCAGCCAATAGTTGATTGTGCCACAAAGATATCTCAAGAGATTCTTAGCAGCAATCCAATGTATGTGATGAGGCTCAACCATAAATTGACTCAAAATATTTACAGCGAAGCATATGTCTAGTCAAGAGTTTGCCAATGCGAACCCAGCAACACTTCCACATAGCTTCTTGAAGTTGATTCCCATCAGAGTATACACAAACTTGCAATTGACCATCCCACATCTCTCTAGCAACTTCACAATGTATTTTCCTTAAGAAAGAAAAGCCTCACCTAGCTTTAGGCCATAATGCATCAGACCTAGGCCCGTCATTTCAAACTCGGATGTCAACTCCCTCTTCCATTGATAAATGAGAGAATCCACACTAGTCAAAAAGAGATCATCAACATAAAGGACCAAAATAAAAGACATGTCCTTTTCAACCTTGAAGTATAGGTTTGGATCAGCATAGCTCCTCGTAAATCCTAGCTTCATAAGATAACTGTCAATCCTCTCATACCAAGCCCTAGGGGCTTACTTCAACCCACAGAGATCTTTCTTCAACCTGCACACCTGTCCTTCGATCTTGAACCTCAAACACTTGAGGTTGCTCGAAGTAGACTTCCTCCTTAAGCAAGCCATGCAAGAAGGCAATTTTGACATCCATTTGATGTAGGCTCCATCCTTGGTTGGCAGCGAGAGCAATGATAGATCGGATAGTAGCGTATCAGGCAACCGGCGCAAATATCTCGTCATAGTCCACTCCTTCCTTTTGAGATAAGCCTCAAGCAACAAACTCGGCCTTATATTTTTCAACACTCCCATCAGCTCCATGTTTAATTTTGTAAAGACATTTAGAAGTGACCACAGATTTGTCCTTGTGTCTAGGCACCATATCCCAGAGATCATTCTTCGTGATTGACTCATACTCCTCATTCATCGCATCTTTCCAAACTTGGTGTTTTATGGCATCCTCGAATGTGCATGGTTCATCTTGAACAATAGTACTCATAGCAGCCAAGTACCCTTCATACCTGTTTGGTTTCTTGCTTCCGCGAAATGTCCCTCTTGGAGAAGTATGTCTTTCAGCATCTTCAAGAGTATCTTTGAGCCATAGAGGTCATTTCCTTGAGGTAGAGGGATCACTTGGAGGTGAATCAATAGGATGCGTTAGACCATCAACATCGGGCATAGGCTCATCTGTTAGAGGTTCATCCTACTTTTCATCGTCCTTCCTTGGGATAGGGAGATCTTTGGCTTTCCCAAGCGCAATGTCTTCATTAGAGGTGACATCACGACTTACTTCCACATCTCTTTGACCAAGCACATATATTCTATATGCCTTTGAATTTTCACTGTAGCCAACGAATATTCCTTTCTTCCCAAAATCTTCCAACTTATTTCACTTCTCTTTAAGCACGTGAAAATACATGGGACACCCAAATATTCTAAAATTAGAAACATCAGGTTTCTTACCAGTGAAGACTTCCTCAGGTGCCTTGATATCCAAAGCTTGAAGCAGGCTCCTATTTTGAACATATACAACAGTGTTGGCAGCTTCTCCCCATTTGAACTTTGGTAGGTCTTGATCATGGAGCATGGCACGGGTGGCTTACATGCTAGTTCAATTCTTCCTTTCAGCAACGCCATTCTACTCAGCAGTGTATGGCACAGTTGTCTCCCTCTTAATGCCAGCCTCTCTGCAAAATTCATTGAATTCATTTGATTCATATTCAGTTCCATTGTCGGTCCTCAATATCTTGATCTTCTTCCCTTTTTTATTTTCCACCAATGCTTTGAAAGAACAGAACCATTTGAACACTTCATCTTTCCTTTTCAAGAAATAGGTCCATGTTTTGCGAGAGTAGTCATCCAAAAAGATTGCATAATATGAGTATCCCCCTAATGATGTTACAGGGAACATACCAGACAGGTCAGAATGGACCAATTGAAGAATATTTGTAGTCTTGCTTTCACTAGAAGGGAATGGTCCCTTTGTATGTTTCCCAGTTGCACAACCCTGACAAACTCCTTCATGGTTCATATTGAACTCAGGCATACAGGTGACCATCTTCCTTACCCCAAGTAAGGCTTTGCAATGTAAGTGGGTGAACATCCGATGCCATAGCTCAAATTGAAGAGAAGTATCGCTTGGCAAAGCTCCCAAAGGACTTCCTTCGACTTGATAGAGGCCATCAACCCTAAATCTAAGAGTAAATGCATCTTTAGGGTTTCTTTGCCAAATACGTACCTTTCCATCAACGAATGCTACCATGAAGCCTTTGTCTTCCATTGCAAAAATAGATACCAAGTTCTTCTTCAAATCAGACACATACAATACTTATTGTAGATGAATTGTGTGACCTTGATTCAAGTGAAGAGTGACAGTACCTATCCCTTTCATGGGTAGGTAGCATTATCTCCAAGTATGATCTTCAAATTAGTCTTCTTTTCAACCAAATTTGAGAGGGCCTCCTTGTACCTAGTGAAGTGCCTTGAGGCTCCACTATCAATCTACTAATGATCCAACCTATCCGAGGGAGAGGCAGTAGATAGAGCAGAAATAAGATAAAACTCATCTTGTTTTTCTACAGCATTATTTTCATCAAACCTGGCATTTCTTGTCCTCTTGGGAGGTCGAAAATTTCCATTTTGAGCAGCGGGAGCATTCCTCTCTCCTTTGTTGTTGAACATGTTGTTCCTTTGATTGTCATTGCCTTTGAAATTGTTGTGGTTGTTGTTGTCGTCATCCCTTGAAGAATTCTTCTTGTGAGGACACTCTCTGGCATAGTGGTCGAACCTGTTGCAATTGTAGCGCCTTCCTTTTCTTCCTTCTTTGAATCCCTTCTTAGATCCTTGACCCTGTCTACTTGAACCAACATTACTTTTCCTCTTTGCATGAGCGAAGAAAGCAGTTGGTTCATTTCCATTTGAGGGCTTGTCTCTCTCCATCATCGTGGTCTCCTCTTGAGTGCATCTAGTCAATAATTCATCAAAACCAAGTATCCTGTCATTGTTGAGAATAGTGGTGACAAATACATCCCAAGGTCTTGAAAGACCTCCAAGTGCAATGAGAGTGAGCTCCCTGTCAGCAATAACTTCTCCAATAGATAGTATATCATTCTTGATTTGAGATATTCTCATGAAGTAGGATTGGATAGACTCCCATTTATCCATCTTTATGTCCTTCAACTTGCTTTTGAGAAAGAGGATTTGATTTGCATTGTTTTCTTTGAACACACCAACCAGCTTATCATACATCTCCTTAGATGTTTCCAAATCAGAAATATAAGCAACCAAATGCTTTTGAATGGAGTCAATAATAATTTTCTTAGCTTTGACCTCACCTTTTCTATAATGTCTTAGCAACAACCGGTGCATTTGAAGGAGGCTCCATCACTTTTCCCTGCACATAGTCCATTGCATCATGCTCTTCCAAAGTCAAATCCAAAGTCAACTTCCATGCATGATAGTCAGATTTGTCATTGAGCTTGTCCTCGATCTTGAAGTAGGAAGTAGAAGCCATGGAGACTTGTCCAATAGTCTTGTCCAACAGATCTCTCTTAGTGATTGTTTTTCTCTCTCTTTCTTTGGGCTTTGTCTTCACCTGGGCTCTGTACCATGTTAATTTTAGTTAACAATGGTATGTTCTATGTTTAGCATAATTACTTCAATGTCCTTTTAGTAGCCCAATGAAAATTTCCAATTTAGTTTTCCAATAGCAATCACATTAATCATAAATCACATTGATAGTAACTGTAGATAGAACATAAATAAAAAATGCAGAAGACAAGCAAGACAATAGGATACCAAATTTGGCGATTGTCAGGGAAAAACCTCAAGATGGAGAAAACCCTTTGATCAATTCTTCTTATTATTATATCAAATGTTTAGCAAAGAAAGAGAGAGTACAATAAAGTCAAAATTGACTTTCCAAATGAAGTAAGTAGCTCTATCAAATCTGAAACTTTCTGCAGCAGTCAATAGCCCTAACCAGAAAGTCAACACTAGTTAAAGGCAACAACAAAATGTCCTCAAAGCAGCTCAGTCATACCCAGTAGAACTCGGCCTTCTAAGGTGGTCAAAGTCAAGTCCAAAATAGTCTTGAAAACAGCATTCAAACTTGGTCAAACTCTGTGGTCAACCCTGTGATTACGGTCAAAGTCAACAAAAAGCCTCAGTTCTTGTATCAATAAATGCGGCCTTCCAAATACGAAATTCTGACCCAAAAATCACAGTCAAGTGTGGTCAAAACACGCCTAGTCAATGCTAGTCAAACCTGCAACAGACTTTAAAATTTCGGCCCTATAATTCGTCTTGCAATTCTCCTCCTACTGTCACACGTGTGAGGAAAATAGATGCCCAATAAGTTGTACAAACCAATCAAATGAGGAGAGAGAAGAATGTGTGAGATGAAATGATGCCAAATGAGGTTTGAGGTCTCTCATATTTATACAAGTAATTGAGGGTGAAGTGACATGTCTCTTGGGCTTCATGAGCCTACAAAATGATGTGGCTGACCTTGACAATTTTCACATGTGTGCGCATAAATTCAAAAACACATTTCTACTTATCCAAATTTAATGTTCTTTAGGTCGATTTTGGTCCTTCTACTGCCACACTTGTGAGGAAAAGAGATACCCAATAAGTTGTACGAACCAATCAAATGAGGAGAGAGAAGAATGTGTGAGATGAAATGATGCCAAATGAAGTTTGAGGTTTCTCATATTTATACAAGTTATTGAGTGTGAAGTAACATGTCTCTTGGGCTTCATGAGCCTACAAAATGATGTGGCCGACCTTGACAATTTGCACATGTGTGGGCATAAATTCAAAAACACATTTCTGCTTATCCAAATTTAATGATCTTTAGGTTGATTTTCGTCCTCTCGAAAAGAGGAATTCAATGCAATAATCATCTCCATCAAATGAGTTGTCCAAAGTGGAATTTGGTAGTAGTTTCCAATTTTAACAAAGTTAAATTATCCTGGCCCCTACACAATGGAATGCATATACAAGAAAAGGGGTCTTGTGAAGCAAAATAAAAGAATATAAGAATAAGGCAAAAAATGGGGTAGTAAGTACAGTGCCAAGGAAAGTGTAACTCAATGCATAAGCGCTTCTGCTACAAAGGCGCTCATGAGGATGATTATCTTATGTAACCTTGCATGTCAATGACACCAATTCCATAAAATAAACCCCAATTCATACCATTGTCATTTACATTTACATATTGATGGGATTCTTGGGAAATACTCCTCATCCTAGGTACTAGCACATCTAATAGGGTTTTATGATGATCCTCCCACACCTAAACTTGGAAAATTGCATAAAATCATAAGCTAGTGTGAAGTTTGAAGATGATACCTAATGGATTTTACATTGGAAATGATTCATTTTTAATGTTGCATTGACTCTTCTACAAATGTCAGATGGTCACAGACTACAATTGGCTGCCTAGCGCTCCTCCTTGATGATGATGCTTACATAGACATGGTCAAAAGGAGGACGTTGATGATGTCATTTTCCACACTTGATTAATGACGTTCCATACCTATTCGAAGATGTTGGACCTTATGATGACATGGCACCTTGTTGAGAGTCGAGATATCCTATCCCATGTTGGAGGTGACATGGCATCCTTATGATGAGTTGTTGCACCTTTTGATGATGAAAATTTCACCTAGATGGTGGATATGGCACTCTTCCATGATGACTAGACAATTTTGATGATAGTGTTACACCATTGGAGGCATGTTACTTATGAATCTTGGTAATGAAACGTTGCAACCCTAGAAGACAATGTTTCACCTTTTAGAGCCCATACACACAATTGGATTGAGTTCCATTTTGGAGAGCATTTATGCCATACACGTGGCCTTGTAGCACACATTAGGAATGAGCCATCCACTTTGGAGAGCATTTATGCCAAACATGTGGCCTTGTGGACATGATATTTTGAGCCTTATTCTTCAATTATGAGGCATTGTTGGGGGTCTTGAGACATATCCACCCTTGTATCATGGATATTTTATGTTTCTTGTCTTATCTCTAGGGTTTGTAAGACATAAAGGCATATCTTATGTTTTTAGGGATTTTAGTGGATAAGGCCAGTGTACCATGACTCGACGAGTACTCGCCGAGTGGGCTGAGTATGGCCGAGTCGGCTACGAAACGAGTGGCTCGGCCATACTAGGCCCACAAAGTCACCACTTGCCATACTCGCTATTTTACTAGTTGTTGATGAAGAAGATAAAATAAATGGTTGGAGTCACCAACTAGCACCAGTGATGATTATCATTTGAGTGAAAGCAAGCTTGCAACGTCATGTTACTCACACCAAAACCTTATTGCAAATCATACGAATCAGGATGATGTTGCAAAAGGCCAATTGCAACTCCAAACCTCACCTTCAATGGTTAGGACCATTTTTACTCTTATAGACCGTGAGGAACACAAGTGTTCAACAATGGAATTTGACAGATTTAGGGGTCATCTTAACCGTTTAATACCTCCCACGCCCACCCAAGTAAATCCATAACAAAGCATTTTAAACTTGGAAATATGTTTAACGATTTTCACGTAATGTAGTTCTCAAATACATCCAACATGCAAGTAGATCTCATCTTTATAACATTTTAAACTTTGGAATATGATTTAACAATTCTTTTGTAATTGTCAAATTTGGTGAGCTGAAAGTGACTTCTAATTCCAACGCCTTGAGGGACTATGTGTCTTATTCACGCATGGCTTATATGCTTACCTTGCGTATTTATTTGCCCATGCAATGTCCTCATCATATTTTATAATCAAAGATGTGTATTTTATTTCGAATTTGTAAGATAAAACAGGTGAACCAACCAAGACCCGGATAGCACTAGTTTGTAATGCACCTTGTGTGTTTCTATTTATAAAATTATTTTATTTTGATATTTTGCCGTCCTTTTCATTTCAAGATCTCACACAAATTGATTAGAAATTTGTATTATATGGCATTGCCTGAAAATTGAATATATGTTTTATTTTTTAAGGTAAAGAGAAGGACAATGGAAAAGACTGAAGTACAAACATGGACATTAAATTGAACGTTAATAAAAAAAATAAATATATATTTTTATTTAAAAAATAAAAATCAATAAACATAAATGTTTATTAAAGGTTATATGATTATAATGATGAAGACAAGATTAATATTTATTAAAATTAAAATTGATTTATCAGATAGAATGTTTAAAAAAATAGTTTTATGTTAAAAAGTATTAAGAAAAGTGTTTCAGGACCATTATAATTTTGCTAAATTAAAATGTTAAGAAAGTTGATAATATAGCAAATAGTTTGAACTTTAGATGTAATCTGAATATATGATGGACAATTTAGAAGAAAGTGTTTTTCATTTTCCACCCTCTTAGTGTTATAAAGATGACAAACTCTTTTATCCCAAAGAATTTTGGGAATTGAATAGCACCCACTTTCACTATAAAACTCATGAGAATTTGTTTTGATTACAGCAATGTTTATTTTTTTCTTCACACTAATCAAGGCAAAAGATACTTTTTATTTTCAAAATTTGGATTATCACCTTCTTATAATATTTAATTCAGTGTGTAAAGATCATTATCTAAAATTCAACGTTGAAACCCTTGAATTGTGGACCAATCAAAACGTATTAGACCAAATTCCCTTGACAAACCCTGCCAGTTATTTCGAGTTTTAACATTTTTGTCCCACAAATCTTCCCATTGAAAATCCATTTCTCTGTTAGCATCTTAGGGAGCATAGTTGCTAAGTTTGTTGTTACCTGCTAGATGTATGTAGCAAATAAATGAAGAAGAAGACCAAAGTTGGACAAGGCACCTGTCAAAAATTTTCAAATCCGAAAGTCATGCAAGGCAATTTTGCCCCTTTCTCCTCTCTTCTTCTCTCTTCTTCTCTATGCAAATTTTGTACCCCTATGGGGGAGTTGTAAAAAATGTCACTATCAAGATGAACTTATGTAAAAGACTTAGCCCCTTGGGACCTAGTTACTAAGGAAGTTGCTCCAAAGTTTTTTTTACTTAATTAATTATTTTTGCTTTTTTGCAATAAATAATTAATTGAGTTTTTCACTCACATCCTCCAAACTTGGAGGATGTCTTAATAACTAGGCCTTGAGTGTGTTTTCTAAATCCAGGGTCGATGTGTATTATCATGCTAGGCATTAGCTTGAGTTTTGCTGAATTGCATTAAGTTTTAGAAGGATTCTTTTATAATTAAAAATTTCCCACAAATCGCGAATTTTCAATTGAAATTTATGTAACAAATAACAAAGTGGTACTAGGAAATGTTGTGTGACATGTGAGTACTCATTTTTCATCCTTAGAGTACCAACATTACCTTAGTACCCACTTTGGGGTGGAAAATATTAATTTTTCCTCATGAAAAATCACTTTTACTCAAAAAGTGAGGAAAAAGACATGAAAAAACATAATATTAAATAATTGGGAACATGTCGGGGACATGTTTTTAGTCAACTGGATCTTTCAATCACTTAAGAGGGGTGACTAAGCACTCAAATGGAGTCTCAAGTGATGAGATAGACTTCCACTCAAGAGCACGAGTTAGGGAGTCAAATTTGTTGCCAACAAGGTCGAGTTGCATGAGTTTGAGGTCAAGTTGAAGGATGAGTCAAGAGGGGCATGTGGCAAGGCCACTAGCATTCCTCTCTTGGATTCCCACGCTTGGCAACCCACTCCCTCTACGTATTTCTACACTTGGCCATACGCACTACACTTAGAGTTGCGTAGGCACACCTAGATGGATATGCAGCCCTATTTTGGCACATGCATTGGCCACATGGAAACTCATCCTTCTCTTGGGATCTCCTCCTTTTCTTGGGATCTACTCCTTCAAAACTTATAAACTAAAGCACCTTCCTTTTGTCTAAGCAAGTATTGAAGCTTGGGAGAGCTTGGGGAATTGTTGCTAGACTTTATAATTAGTATATCATTGTTTAATAAAGAAGGCTTTGGAGGCTACATGGTGTCTGGAGTTTTGTGTAGTTCCTTGGAGCACAATGGAGGTATAATTGTTTTAATTATATTTGCTTTGAGATTACTATTGTAATAGGCCGTTGAAGGGGTGTTATCACCTAGTAGGAATATGTAATATCCCCACTTTTCCTAAGCCACTTAGGAAAACTTACACTTTTTGACAATTTTGGAATTAGCAACAATTTTGGGTATTTTGACTTAGGAGAGGGAAAAAATCAAATTCTTGGTGGGTTGTGGGGGCCACACACCAAAGGAATACGCACTCCTTAGGAAAACGCAGTTGTGGAGAGAGAAGGAAGGGGAAGGAAGGCGTACTAGCAGAGAATGGGGCCCACAAGGAAAGGAAGAGAAGGGATCATCATTTGGTAGCTTTTATCAATCTGAAAATTATACCATTGTTTGCTTGAGTTGTTGAGCCAAGTCAACATTGTGTTGTTCAGCACATGAGGTTTGCGAGGGAAAGCCTCAACTCCTTCTTTGGTGGACTCTGAGTGCCACTCTAGAGGAGTCTTTCCTTTATTGTGGAGTTGTTCCAAGGAGGGTTCTTCAGGGAGATTCGAGCTATTCAGGAGAAGACTAGACACAGAGAAGAACCACGCACTCTTGTGGGAGGTAAGCTACAAATCAAAGCTGGTTCCTAGAATTTAGGGGCACACTCTCTTCGGGTTTAGCAACATTTTTGCACGGAATTTATTAGCGGATTCAGTGGCCATTCCTCAGGCCGAATTTATCTTCCCTGGGCATGCGCATAGGTGACTGGACTAAGGCCTGCGTAGTCATTTGTATAGGTTGCTCGTTGAGAAGGCTAAGGTTGAATTTTGCCAGAGGTCGTATGGAGATTTGTTGGGGTGGTTTCTCAACATTTTGGAGGGCATTGGCAGCAGTATTTCCAGGTTGTACGAATTGCCCAGCTAGAGGAGGAGTGCGCTATAATTGGGGGTAATTTCAGAGGTTGGAACTGGGCTCAACCCTTTTTGGGTTTTTATGGGATTGTTGAAGAGAGGCCAAGATTAATTTAGCAAAATTTTTTGAGCACTCCTATGGGCAGAATTTCTAGTTGCATTCAGTAATAGAAATTGTTGGAGGAGGGCACAATTAATTCTGGGATCATTTCCACCACTTAGGTTCGCGAGATATTTATGGGTTTTGTTGAGCTAGTGGAGTAGAGCCTGTGGCTAATTTCTCAGAATTTTTGTAGTTTGGAGGGCTAAATAAACATTTCCTTTCCAATGGCAACAACGGTCATCTAGGTGGACGAGATTTGGTAGTAGAGCCATTTCCAGCACTTGGGTACCATCATATTCACCTGGGACTTTGTCTTGCTTGTTGTAGCAAGCCTAGGTTCTTTTGTTCCTACTCATTGTACTCCATTTGGTTAGTATAATAAAAAGGCTCAACGTTTTGGGTGTTATCTCTGGTGTAATATGGTATTTCTACATGCATGTACAATTTGTATTACATGTTTATGATTTCACTATTGTTATCACTTTATATTTCCCACTAGGAATATTACAGTGGTTTCAGAGCCTTGATCTTGGCCCAGGTATGGGTAGCTAGCAAGATCATGGAAGATTTGGGCATGTATGCACGGTGACGAGTGAAACCGTAGACAAACCCATGGCTCAAGGAATATTCAATATGCAGGAATTTTGTGGTGGAATCTGCTGGAATGATAAGAGGTTGGCCCAGTTGAGGAGTGTGACAAACTACATCCATCCTCATCCTTACGGCAGAGACACTAGAGGTACGCAAGTCGTAGGGATGCAAACATTTATACCATGTGGGGTGAATCAACAAGATTAGGGCACACAAGGCTATGAGCAACGTGTAGATCTACCTAGTGTGACAAATGAGTCACCATTTTTGAAGATCGCCTTGCTAGCTTCATTTGACATCTTAGTGGAGAGAGTAGAGCACACACTTAGAGGGCCATCTGTTAAGGAGGTGCCACCCATGGATAAGGTACCTAGCATTATGACTAAATTTTCAAACAATAGTCACCCACAACAGATTGATAAGGTGCATGGAGACATATCCATTGTTGACAAGGTGCCAAAAGACACAAAGGGGTTCAGAGTTGTGACCGAGTTTATAGATGATAGTTGCCCACAGCAGCTTCATCAATTCTAGGCTAGCCTTCTAGCACTGAAAAGAAGATCACAACAGTACGAGAGGCTATTCTGCAGCAGAACCAGGAGATAGAGGGCATGAGAGCAGTTTTTGTTGAGTCACCAGCCAAACTAACATGCATTGGGGAACGGTTGGATTCCCTAATGGTGCATCTAGAGTACACATTGGAGCATCAGAGCAGCCCTCTTCAAACATACAAAGATGGGGCTTGTAGCACTATTAGGTTACCCTTGCCCATTAGAGAGAGAGGTAAAGCTACCTAGTCAGATTTCATGTGTTGACCAAGACAGCGTAATGAGACAACGTGAGTTGCACAAGGCGCAGCATTCGCATGTTAGGGTTGTTGTGCATGTGAGTACACGTACATTTGATCCTGCCCTTGTGGTTGGATGGCAAGAAATTCTGAGTTGGTACTTAGTGGAGTGGGTTGGACTCATGGAGATGGTCGTAGTCCAGAGTGAAGCTCAGTGGGAGCTCTCAAACACCAAGGGTACTGGAGGCCCATGTTGGCATTGGGATCCAGATGGGGCTTCCTATCTGATATTAGACATGTAGGATGGTTATGGCATTGAGAGGTAGTCGACCTAGTGGCTGACCACATACATTCCTTAGGGAAGTTCTAGTCGGGGCTAGTGGCCAGGTTGTTTGTGAGCAGACTCCATGGGTTGTTAAGGCATGTTAGTTGTGCATGGGGTCGCAGGATGATTAGCATTCTCTGACAGGATCTAAATGAAGGAGGTAGCATAGGTAGGCCACTGAACCGGGCATTGTATGGAGATGATGTTCTCCCATTGAGGTATTGGGCACATGAATCATCGAGGATCGGCATAGCAAAGATATCCCCTCTAGCAGGTGTGGAGTTAGGCCACTCAAGTCTACCAAGATGGATGAGGAGATATGATGTGTGTCATGGTGGGCTCACTAGTAGAGTGGCAGATACTTTGGCACATGTGGGATACCGTATGTTACAAGGTGGTACAACATTAGGCAATGGTACACGGGACTGCACAGAGTTATGTCATAGGGCCTAGTGTTATGTAGGGATGTGGACTAATGTGTATAGACCCAATTTTAGGCCATAGCATCCGGTGGTGTGCAGGGTTTTGCAGCGAGGAGCAGTGGCCTACAGAGGAGCATGGAGATGCATGGTGGCATGTCATAGCATGTCGTTTACACTGTGGAGTAGGGGTGACTCGCATTGCATTGAGTACCCACGGGGAGTGTCAGGTACAGTGACACAGGCAAGACACGAGATGATATAGGATGGGACAGCAGTAGCGGGGGGTATCCAGTGATGTACAAGGGCAAGCCGTGATGTACAATGGCATGTTGAGGAGTACAAAGATGCTCGGTTGTATGCAGAGGCATATGGTGTTGCATAGCGAGGTCTTGGAGTGTTGCCTCCAGGGAGACTTATGGATAGAGACACCGGGCATACCTTTGGGTACTTCACCCAAGATCAAAAGGGACGCAAATGAATGATACTTGATGTTATCCATGGGGACTAACATGCCTATCCCTCTTCTACATCACTTACAGGCATAGGCGATTTGGTTGTTGTCATTTAGCACTTTGGGCATTAGTGGGGGACGACGAGCTCACCCAACATATATGGATGACACTCAGCGCACCAGGGGAAAGACTTCTCAGCGGTGGCATTGGGTCGGTGCACGAGTTGATAGCCAAAGGTTGGGGGATGAGGTGATCATATGTAGGGGTGGCATATCCTTCATCATTGAACCTACACCTGGGGAGCTAGTCACAGGGGAGAAATGTGTCACTCTTTCCACAGGGCAAGTTTGGGCCATGCATGAGCAGAGGATACTGTGTACGGCTAAGGAAATTTTCCAGTATGTGTCTGGGCTACAGACATTGTATTGGCACATTATCGAGAGGGCGGAGGCAGACCCAGTGGTGATGGTTGGCAGGAGGAGGATGGATCCGCATACACTGAGTCGATTGCAAGTATCAAATACCCATCTATTGGTTGCATTTAGGGGGTAGCTATTTGGCACATGTGGCTTCCAGCGGTCATTGGTGCTATGCAATGGTAGGCACAAGGCAACTTAGCATGCATTAGATAAGTTCATCATATATGGGGCCTATATATTGATTGCATGCAAGGACTAGGGACGAGGCACAGATGGATTCCAGCCATAGTTGCAGGAACCATCCCCCCCCCAAGGATCAAGAGGTAAAACCGCATCCCATACAGATCTGCCACCAATCCTCCGGCGAAACCACAGAATCGATTTTTGAATCCCCAGTTCCAACATTTTTTGGCAAATCCTAGAAAATCAGATCCGCGGGGGCCCAATTCATGGTTCTAGCTGCCCGATATGCAGATCCAGAAAGGATCGGTTGCGGATCCATGGAGGTTCGGGCATGTATCTACCATGGATCGCAAGCAAATCCAAGAGAAGGTGGACGGTTCACATGGTTTTGCGAGGCTTTTTTTGTGTATTTTTTTTGGAAATTTTGAAATGTTATGTGAGGAACTATGCTTTCCGAATACTCCCAAGGTGCCCCTTAATGCTCCCTAGACGCTTCCTAGATGCTCCCTAATCGTAATCTTAAATTCTTAAAGGAAAAGTGACATTCTCCTTTATCTTTCATTTTCATCATTTTACTTAAATTTTTAACATTACCATGAAATGACTCAAGATGTTTGAGAGTGGTTCCAATCTCATTGGGCTTCATATGGAGAAAATAGAATTTCATATCCCATTTAAAATTCAACAAACTTAACAGTTTTCAGGATCAATGGGATTGTGGTGTTTCATTGGATTAATCATGTATGAGGGCATGTGATTGGCATTTAATCTAGAGCACCGAGCCCTATATGTACCCCAGTGCTGGTGTTGTTGATTGTTGAACTCCTTTGTGATGGCCTTAGCAAAAATGTACTCTTTACTCAAGTCAAAATCATTGATCAGGCATGTTAAGCTTTCTCTACCATATTATAAGGCTTGGATTAGGCCATTTGATCAAAATTGGGCAATGTTGACTAATATCCCTAGAGAATTGAAGTAGAAGCAAAGGCTAGACGAGAGAAGAGGAATCTAGATTCTAGATGGTTGATGCTGAAATAATCAATCATTGATGTACAATGGATGCCATATCTATCTTGATTTATGTAAAAATATGCATGTTTTCATTTATTCTACAACTACTTTGGTATCTTGATGTTTTTCTTAATATAAATGCAAAAAAAATTACATATATAGTATACGCTTCCAAGACACTTCGGTTCCTAGAAATTTGGGAAATGAGCTTCCGCGGATCCGCTTCCAAAAAATGTCCCTGCTTCGTGCAACATTTAACTTCCAACAGTTGTTAGAGCTATGCCACAACAAATATGGCTAGGGGATCCAGGGATTCAGTTGGTTGAAAGGCCACTCCATTTCGTGAGGAGTGGGACCATAGTAGAGGATGATCTAGCTCACTTTGGGGTTGACACATGGGGGATCACTGAAGCCTCCATTGATTGGCAAGGGAGGCTTTTCCAGTTGCAACTCAGGATCAAGATTAGCGATGAGTGTGTAGATATTGACATCATAGAGATACCTGGGCAAGATGAGATTGGCCTTCGTCGATATCTCACCACTAGGCTTCAAGGGAGGAGGATGCAATGTGCACATGATGGGCAACCTATTAGAGTCAAAGTGGCGCAGCGACAGCGTGGTGACACTTTTCTGAGATGAGCATGGGACCCGAGCATCACACTACTAGATGACTCAGTGACCTTTAGGGGTGATCTGGCTGCTACAGGGGGATATCATCCAGATCTTCCATTGGGCTTTTGTGACTCGTTGATGGTATGGAGGACTCCATCAGTATGGAAGGTTTGTAACCAGGAGGATATCAGGAGAAGCTCATGTGGTAGAGACTTTCTCCCCACAATGGTTGGGGTGTATCTTCAAGAGTTTACTCTTGGAGTGCATGCGCTGATCTGGATGCTATAGGGGGAGATCATCCAGATCTTCCATTAGGCTTTTGTGACTCGTTGATGGCATGGAGGACTCCATCAGCATGGCAGGTTGGTAACCAGGAGGATATCGGGGGAAGCTCATGTGGGAGAGACTTCCTCCCCACAGGGGTTAGGGTGTATCTTTAGGAGTTTACGCTTGGAGTGCATGAGGTGGACTACTCGGTAGGGTAACTTCATGCGGAGTTGGACAGAGTCCTGCATTATCATGATGCTCTACTTATTGAAAGTACGCAAAGGGTTCCTGGTACCTACACTTGGTTGGATAGTGAGGGGAGCAAGGGGTGCTTCACACTGATTAGGGTGGCTCGGGATCCTAGTATTGAGGGATTCCTTTCTGACAGGATAGTGCATGGGACAGGGATGACTCACTAGCACATTCGAGACCCCAGTATTATTTGCAGTGACTGTTTTGGCCATCAGATAGTGGGAACACTTGTTCGAGCATTGCTTGGGGACAAGCAATCTTTAGCGGGGAGGACTGTAATATCCCCAATTTTCCTAAGCCACTTAGGAAATATTACACTTTTTGACAATTTTGGCATTAGCAACAATTTTGGGTATTTTGACTCAAGAGAGTGAAAAAATCAAATTCTTGTTGGGTTGTGGGGGCCGCACACCAAAGGAATACACTCTCTTAGGAAAACGCACTTGTGGTGAGAGAAGGAAGGAGAAGGAAGGCATATTAGTGGAGAATGGGGCCCACGAGGAAAGGAAGAGGGAAACAAGCATAAATAGAAGAGGAAGGACCATCATTTGGTAGATTTTATCAATCTAAAAATTATACCACTATTTGCTTGAGTTGTTGAACCAAGTCAACAATGTGTTGTTCAGCACTCGAGGTTTCCAAGTGGAAACCTCAACTCCTTATTTGGTTGGACTTTGAGTGCCAACCTAGAGGAGCCTTTGCTTTATCGTGGAGTTGTTCCAAGGAGGGTTCTTCAGGGAGATTCGAGCTATTCAGGAGCAGATTGTGCACAAAGAAGAACCACACACTCTTGTGGGAGGTAAGCTATAGATCAGAGCTGGTTCCTGGAATTTAGGGGCACACTCTCTTGGGATTTAGCAGTGTTTTTGCAGGGAATTGATCGGTGGATTGAGTGGTCATTCCTCAGGACGGATTTATCTTCCCTAGGCATGCGCAGAGGTGACTAAGGCCTGCACAATCATCTATAGAGGTTGCTCGTTGAGGAGGCTAGAGCTGAGTTTTCCCAGAGGTCATAAGGAGATTTGTTGGGGTGGTTGCTCAACATTTTGGAGGGTATTTGCAGCAGCAATTCCAGGTTGTACGAATTACCCAGCTGAGGAGGAGTACACTATAATTGAGAGTAATTTCGGAGGTTGGAACTGGGCTCAACCCTTTCTGGGTTTTTATGGGATTGTTGAGGAGAGGCCAAGGTTAATTTAGCAGAATTTTCTTAGCACTCCTGAGGGCAGAATTCCTAGTTGCATTTAGCAGTCAGCAACATAAATTGTTGGAGGGCACAATTTATTCTGGGATCATTTCCACCACTTGGGTTCGCAAGATATTTATGGGTTTTGTTGAGCTGGTGGAGTAGAGTTTGTGGCTAATTTCTCATAATTTTTGGAGTAGTTTGGAGGGCTAAATCAACATTTCCTTTCCAGCGGCAACAATAGTTATCTAGGTGGACACAAATTTGGTAGTAGAGCCATTTCCAGCACTTGGGTGCCATCATATTTACCTGGGATCTTGCCTTGCTTGTTGTAGCAAGCCCAGGTTCTTATGTTCCTACTCATTGTACTCCATCTAGTTAGTATAATAAGAAGGCTCAACGTTTTGGGTGTTATCTCTGGTGTAATTTGGTATTTTTGCATGTGTATACAATTTTTATTGCATGTTTATGATTTCACTGTTGTTATCATTTAATATTTCCCACTAGGAATAGTACATAATGGACTCTTCAAATTTGGCTATTTGATTAGTCTATTTGTTTTCTTACACTTTGAAGTTCTAGATTATATGTACATCTCAGTTGACAAACAAATTTTCAAGATTTCATGTGTAGGGAGCACCTATCTACTAACAATTTCCCTTGGAAAAGATCTTAAGGAATAGGAGGTGCCTCAAAATTTGAAGACTTGGAATACTCCTCGGTTGGAGTATCCATCTTCAGCATACCTACGAAGCTATATTCCCACCTAGCACCAAGTTTCACCTCCAAATGCTTCGAAGATTTCTCCAATATAATTCTCTTCTCCTTAATCAAAATCTAAAAAAAATCTCTCATTCTTGGTTCGATTGTATGAGACATTATTGTTGAATCTAGCAAGTTAAAGGCTCATTTTTGCTGTTGTCCTTACAGCAACAAATCAGCCAAGAAAACTGATTAAACTCGGCTCTTATTGGTTGTTTTAGAGTAGGAATTTCATTTCATTTCATTAGCATTTCACTTAGTAATTTTTTTGGTGTTTCGTATTAACAATTTTGGTGTTCCAAAAGCATTTTTGGACACTTTTCACATATTTGGCATGATGGTTTTTCGCAGGTCAGCAAAATTACAAGGGGAGGTGCTGCCGAAATTTGGTCAAATTGAAGCATTCAAGCACCTGGAAGGAACCTCATACAATTCCCTTTGTAAAGCAAGGATTTTCACCACCATTGTAACTTTAAAAACCACTATTCTCCTTTTATTCGTAAGGGATACCATCACCTAACAAAGTATTGTAATTTTGAGGGAGTTGAAGAATCTCCTAGGCATCCCAATCCCCCTACTATTAGTGGGGGTCTCTCATGTCTTGTATCATTTTCATGGCATGCTTTCATTGGGCTTAAAATTAACCTTGCCCTGCAAAACATTAGAATAGATTTCATTTTAGTAGATTAGATTTCAATTTATGCTTTAGTTTAGATTTCATTTCTTGCAAAAGTAGCGAACCCCTTCAAGTTCTATTATGCTCGACACCATTGCAAGCTTAGCTTGATCCTTGTGCGTGATCAAAGAGGGCATGTTGGTTGATTTAGTTTAACTAGGGAAAACCTCTTAATCTTTATTGTGAGTTTGGGGGAAGGTTGACTTCTAAAATCAAGATAGAAGCTAGTTCCTCCTATTGTTGGATCTCCTTGCAACTGGTTAACTTGTGAAATCAGGGGACTACTCATTGAAGCGGAGCTTCCTCCCGTTGGATCTCCTTGGAACTTTCTCTACCTCAATCAAAGAATAAAGATCAAAGAGGAAACACACATTATATTAGTTTCATTTTCTTGCAATCACACAGGTAATATACCCACATTTCCGTTGTGCACTCACTTAACTAATAAATCTAAATCCAAGAGAAATCAAATTTAATAAAATTTACTAGGAGCACTCTCCACAACATTTCTACAACATACAGCACTTCGGTTATCATTTCGTTTGCCAAATTTATTTTCAAGCACAAGTACTTATTTTGGTATTTCATTTTCAAGCAGAAGCATTTACTTTTGGCACTGGTCTATATTGCTATTCATTTTTGTCATTTGATTATTTTCTCATCTTATATGTTGATGGTGAATGTGATTATTTGCTTATCTATCTTTCATATTGTATGTTCATGGTGAATGTACTCTTGTGTAATACATTTCACTCCTAGAATAATTGCTTGTTAACTATGGCTTAATCAACCTTAGTTGTTGTTTTGAGGGGCTACCCCCTTTGGCTTTGCTAGGGGGAGTTAGCCTAGACGGAGGAGTTGAGATTTGAGTGACAGTAATTCAACTCGAGACTTGCCCCCAAGGCCCAACTAAGTGGATTAAAGATCTTTTCCACACTAACCTAGGTGTAGATTAGGCAGCAACAATGTGTTACAACAGAGAAATGAGCTTTCATCATCCATATAGACTGGCAAGCTAAATCAAATCTTTGAATCTTTTTACACATATCTTTTATGCAAAAAAATGAGATATTTTTTAGTTTTTTGCTATTTGTCAAGAATTTCCCAAGTGGGCGAGTGATATGTCAGCCAAATATTTATCAAGTACAAGCCATGCAAAATTGGATAAGGAAGTGTTAGATCTCTCATATATATAAGAGAAGGGCTTCTCACTTGTAAAACAATACTACCTGTGGAAGGATGACGAGAGTGACTTCTCCTCGAGATAGTATTATGGATGGTCTTGCAATTTTTTATGGATATTCATGGCTAGGGTTTATGGATGCAAATGATTTTCGGAACGTGTTCTCTTTAATTGGATTTGTTTATGAATTATTATTAAGTGCAATCGTAATTTTCTAGTGGAGAGGGTACATTATCTTGGTTTCTACTTGGAAAATTCCCTTCTTTAAAACCCCAAGAAGGTTTCTAATGAAGAGTCTTCCCATGAATTTCTTGGATTTTGTAAAATAATAGGTGGATCTTCTAGGGTTTGTGGTGGAGAACCCTAGATATCACTCTAGATCCATTTACCTTCTCCCACCGGAGTCCTTAGTTGACCCCATATGCCCCAAAAGAAAAAGTAGGCACTAGTATTCTCCCAATAGTCAATCATAAAATCCAAAAATGTAACTCTATTTTTATTGTTTAAGGGTAAAGATATGGTTTATTTCAGCAACACCTTCATTTTAGAGAGAAAATACTTGGACATTTTGTTATTTATGCATACGTTTGACTTGAAAACCATATTAACACGCTAAATTGCATTTGCTAGCTTTATTTTTTGCCTAGTTACAATTGGACCAATGTTGCACGAAGCGGGGACATTTTTTGGAAGTGGGGACGTGGAAGCGTCATTTTCGAAAAATCTAGGAAGCGAAGCGTCTCAGAAGCGTTTACTATATATATTATTTTTTTTGCATTTATATTCAAAACAAACATCCCAAATACCAAATTCATTGTAGAAGACATGAAAACATGCATATTTTTGCATAAATCAAGATAGATATGGCATCCATGATTCCATTGTACATCAATGATTGATTATTTGAGCATCAACCATCTATATTCTAGCAATTACAAACATACATCAAATTTTTAAGCATATTATAAAACATAAAACATTTAAGCATATTATAAAACATAAAACATAAAGCATATTACCAAGAAAGTGAGCAACTATCAACATTAGTCATGTCCAAAATTCAAATAACAATGTTTACAAAATAGGCTTGTCCACAACCAAGACAAAAAAGATCAAATTCACAACAAGCCTACAAGTCTAATCTATGACAAAAGTGATAAATTGTGAATATATCTACTAATCTCTCCTCCTTCCACCACGAAGAGTACATGTTAGTGGGCCTCCACGTGGCGGAAATGATGAAGAAGATGGTGGTCGTGGAAGTTGTGGCACTAAAACTAATGAAGACGAAGCCCCTGCTATTGGTGTTGAACCATGGAACCTGGGAACCAAGGGACCAGATGCGGGTAGCATATCAACTCGATCATCATCATCATGGATAAGGGAATCCTCTAATTGCTCTAACCGCAACACTCCATCCTCCAAATTGGGCTCCTTTGGAATCCTGTCCCAAACCTTAAGGTCTTTATTAGTCTTGCATCATCACAATGATGGGACAACAATCGCAAGTTGTAGTGAACATAAACCAAGCTCTCTGCCCGATCTAACCTGTTTCTTTTAACATTGTGGATGAAAGAATAAGAGCTCTAACACACCTCTGCAAAAGAAGTGTTTACCACCCCTATGATAGCACCAACAATGCCAAAGTCTATAGAAGTGGAGTATCACCTCCATGCATGTTCCACCACTCAAGAGAAGAAAAAGTCTCTCGATCTCTAATTGCATGCATGCTCCCAAATGGACTAGTGCTAAGCATATAGTTGCTCAACTGTTTCCATACCATGGCAGCCTCCTCCTCATCAGGGACTAATTTATCTAATGCAATCATATATTTTCTACAACCTCTAGATCTAGGTGTGGTTTTCTCCTGCTCGCCCCCCCCCCTGCCCCAAGGTGCTAGCGTTGAAAGCCATGATGGATTATAGTATTTAGGTGTCAAAACATATGCTAATGCATGCAATGGAACATTTAGCATATCCCATCGTTTTTCCACCTCTACACAGATATAATTGTACAAGGTGATATCTCTAGGCTCAACAATGTCTTTAATCTACCCCATCATGTTATCTGATTGCTCATATACCTCCTCAGTTATTGGCCGATCTGAATCTGCAAACTTGATCGTGTAATAAATTGGTTTGGTGAATAGCAAAACATATTTAACCTGTGATCAAAAGAACATGTCAAGAATACTGTCCTTGGCTACATTAGCACCATCTCTATCAATGTTAATTTCCTCCCATGATTCAGAGGTCACCATATTAGTTGAAGCTTGTCTCACCTTTACTAGCCGCCTAAAGGTGAGGCAATAACTTGCAAATCTTGTTTTTGCAAGTTTAAGCAACTACAACTTGGAGTGAGTGCCATAGAAGTAGTTTACCCTTGTATGCCCTGTGATAAATTTAATGAGTTGCTTCACTCTCTTGTAAAGCTCATTAATCCACCCACGTTCTTTATGCTTCACAATATCATGCATCAAAAGGTTCAATGTGTGCACCAAGCACCCAAACCAAAAGATGTGTGGATGAGTATGCTCAATAACTTTTCTTGCTACCTTACAATTTGCCGCATTATCTGTGATCACTTAAACCACATTATTAGGACCAACATCTTTGATTGATTGCAATAGGAGATCTGCAATGTTTTGGGAAGTTGCATTGAAGGAGGAGTCATGACATGTAATAAATACAACACCACTAGCAGAAACATCAAGAACATTTATCAAATGTTGGTTTCTAATATTTGTCCACCCATTTGATACAATGGATACCCCACAATCCACCCACTCATTTGTAAAACGTGTCAAAGCTCTTGAACCTTTGCTTTTTCTCTTTCTAATAACCTTGTTCTAGCTTTCTCATAGTTGGTGGCCTTGTATCATTTTCGGGCTTCACTGAAGGCCTTTACCATTTCGTGCCAATAGGGAGAGCGAAGCACATTGAATGGTACACTGCAAGAACAAAGAAATCAGACTATCTTTCCATCCACATCATCCCTCCCAACAACATTCAGGAAATCCCCTATTGTTCTTTTACCTCTAGAGCTTGCAGAAGTACCATGAGGAGATGAGCTACCAAATCTAGAGATTGCACTTGATTCAGATTGAGTTTTTTGTTTCTTGTTTTTTTGTTGTGCAGGCTCCTCTATTTGGATGTATTTTCTTCTTTGTTCAACTAAAACCTTTGGGCAAATTGCTATCCCCACGGCACCCTTTTTCTCATCACTATCCATCACCCCAAAAAGATGCCTCCTCAAACTGGTATATGAACCACTATATGGTTTTCTTCCATGACAACTACGAGGGCACAAAAACTTGTAGCTTCCACCACCTTTTCCCCTTTCAAGTTTGGTCACATAGTTCCACAAAGGTGTCAATGTAGCATTCCCCCTCTAGTGTTTCAATGTCCTCATCAGGTTCATCCCCTTCCTCTTCAAACACTTCCTCCTCATCATACATTGGGTCATTCATATGGGGACTACTATTCTCTTCTTCTTATTCCTCCCTTCTATTCCTACTCCCCCTTGCCATCATGAAAACCAAAAGTGGAATCATACATATAAGCCAAAAAAACACCATCTTGGAATATGACTATAGGTGGTGGACAGCGTACAAATAAATGAGCAAGAAGAAAGAATGGGAAAGAGTAGGAGAGGGAGGAGAGAAAATACAAAAAAAACGACAAAAAAATGACAGAGTTTGGGGTTTGCATTTACCTCTTTAGCTCTTGTAGATGGAAGCCCTTCTTTACTCCTCCAAGCTCCTCCTCCTTCAATGCTCCTAGCTCCTCCTTCACTCCTCCAAACTCTCCTCAACTCTCTCTTCTCCAAGCTCTTTTCTCCTCTCTTCTCCAAGCTCTCCAAAAACATAAGAGTAAGCAAATGAGAGGTGAAAAGGACTTTTATCCTTTTCATTCCATCCCTGCCCCAACACTAACCCACCCCGCAACCCAACTTAAGCCAAAAGAAAAAAAGAAATAGTTTAAGTGGGCAACACGACAGAACCAACCGGCGGGCCCACAGAAGTGGTCGAGATCCCCCCAGAAGCGGCCCCAATCCGCGGCGGATCCACTGGCTGTTCCGCCCTCCGAAACGCAAATCCGGCGTATGGAAATGCGGATTGGGCCGCACGGTTCCCACAAGCCAAGAATCGTTCAGCCCAGCCCGATCCGCGTTTCAGTTTTTTGAAGCCGCATTTCGGAGGGCAGATCGGCCATGTTTTCGTACGGGACGCGGATTGGGCTTTGGAGCGGCGGGGAGACATTTCCTGCGACACTAAGCTCGATGTCTAAAGTTTTTTTGTTGTTGCATGCATTTTAAAATTTCTACAATTGTTGTTTACTCAAAACCCTAATTTTATCCATCATTTAAGCCCTATTATTACTAACTTATTACTTGTCTACAGTGTTGAATTATTTGTTGTTTTCATAGCTTGTTTTGTTGCTGTGATTTATCATTTAATTTCGAGTTTTACAACAGCTAGTAGTATTTTCTTCTTTGGTAGTGTTTAGGGATGCTCTTTTGATAAATATTGATTCACTAAGCCTTCTAAATTGACCTAGATCTTCATCCATTAAGATTTGGAATTGCACCAATTAACCACCGTGTCCTTGCCTTGAATATCATATCTAATTGGTGGTAAATTGAGTAGCTAGATGGTTGTCCATAGACTTCATTTTTCTCTTGCCTTAGGCACCCTATAGGCTACTAAGGAAGCTTCCCATGTGTAGGATCCATCCTTCACTAAAAAGAGGTAAGTTGTTGCCAAGGTGACAGTGGTAACACTTCCATGTTACAATATTCTTAGCACCTTGTGAAGGTTGTGCACTAAGGTGATAGATTTTGTGATAACACTATCTATTTTTACTTGGTTTATAGTTCAACTAAAGTGCAACTATCACACAAATCACCTATCACAATGACAAATTTGTAGAAGGTGATGAAAGGGTGATGATTGCATGTTTGTACATTCCATGCATCAAAGATTCTTAAATACTTCTCATATCTATCACAATTTTAAAATTGTAATATGCATATGCTCATGGTTCACATGCACACTTGGCCATTTTTCATCATCTCAAGTAATAGCTCCTATAATGTCAACCAATTATGTAGGGATTTTATTGAGAAATGCTTCAAGAAACATACCCCAAGTGGCTGCATTACACACAGCAGACATCCTCCAACTTAGGTGCCAAGTCTAAGGATATCTATTTGTTGAAGAAAATGTAACTAGGTTCGGTCTTCATAATGACATGTAATTATGACTAATGTAAATGACGTAATAAGATAATAAAATTATCTTTTGTATGCCTTGTTGCATGGGTTTCATGAGCAAGAAGTGTCATTCATAGGTCAAAGACTTCTTCTTGATGTCTTTAGGATTTGTCATAATGTCAAAGAGTCAAGTCATGTATGAAGCAGCTCTTCTTGAGCATGAGAAAAATATATTTGTGTCATAAACAATGTCAAGTAGCTCTCCAAATGACAAGCACAATCCTCTTCTTATGTCGGCTAGCAAAAATGAATTAAAAACAGTCATGTTGGCTCAAAGAAATAGACACAACGGTTCACAATGACACGTCGGCTAAATATGGGAGACTAACTACTATAAATACTTAGCTAGCGAATCCACAAAACAGAAGTGCAAATCTCGGATTTGTCTAAAATTTTCGGAGGTCTGTCACAGGGTGCAGAAATTTCGGATGAGTTATAGGAAGTACAGTGTCTGAAATTTCGGATGAGTTATAGGAAGTACAGTGGCTCAGAATCTTGGATGAGTGTAGTAATTAAGTGTTACGAAGGAAGAAGGATCTCTGTGTATTCAGTGATGTCTCACAGTCATAATAAAGCAGTCCCAGTCTCGACATATGTACAGCTCTCTCAAGTAGGACACGCTTGGCATAACCAATGATGGAGAAAATACAGTAACAATCTCAGCATACCTATAATGAAGAAGACCTCGGTACAGGAAGAAAAACACAGTCTTGACATAGTTGTGATGATCCCACAGTAACACGCTCTGTCTAGGCATCCATTCTAAATGCTCTCATGATCTCAGCATAATGATAATCATGATGAGGACATAGTGACAAGGTAGATCTTGGTGCAACTTTCATACATATAGAGACCTCGTTGATAGAGTGATGATCTCAAGGAGAGTGCAACAATCATCTAGGTGAAGGTGCAGCAATGGTACAACTGTAATACAATAATGATGACCTCAGTGAAGCAGCAGTGATGAAGATAATCTCAATAGTGACGAAGACGAGGATTGGTGTCTTAGTCTTGGAGTAGGCTAATGGGTCAAGGGTCATGGTCTTGGTATTCGTCAATTGGAAATTCTATAAGAAGAATTTTGTGCAGGTTTTCCTCTCAAAGAGTGAGAGGTTTTGGCCCTGGCAGAAAGCCAACATCTTGTGTTCTTGTCTCTTTGTTTTGGTAGCTATTTGATGAATTAAAAGAAGACACACTCTAATAATAACAAGTGAAGATTGGAATAAGAAGAAAAGTTAAAAATGCCTCACAAATAGTTATCATGACTAAAAGAATCTCATTAACTCTAATTGCCCTAGATTCTTCAACATGGTATCAGAGCAAAGGTGTTGAAGTCAAAGGAAGGGCAGCGAAGAGACATTCAATGATCAAGCTTCAAAAAGGACATCAAAGTAAGTTGAAGGAATTGAAAGATCAATCTAAAACAGCAGTATACAATAACAAGGATTTTTGTCTATGCAATCAAGGAGACAATCTACAACAGCAAGATCTTTTGTCTCCACAGTCATCATCAAAAGGCCACCAAGACTCTCATCAAGATGTCTACAAAGCAATAAAGCTCAAAGGACCTCAAAATCGAAGACTACATCATCTCGAAGAAGGTTGAAGTCCTACAAGCAGTTTTTATCTAAACTACAATTGAAGGCAATAAGGCATGGACATCTTCAAAGGATCATCTCCTGGCCCTAGAAGAAGATCATCTGAGGAAGCAGCAAATCATCCTCATCAAAAGGAGCAACCTTTTTCTATTGAGGAAAGACTCTCTCATTCAAAAGAAGGTCATTCAAGAAGAAGTACTAATACATCTTCTTCAACCATCATCAAAGCAATCAAGGTGAAGACTTCATCTTCACAATCAAGTAAGTATCTTTTCATTCTATAATCAAGTTTGGTTCAATGACTTCATGATTGCAAGAAGATCTATAGGCTGGATGGGTCATCAAAGGTCCTCACATGGAATAAGGAGGATTGTCATAATCCTCGTGGAGAAGAGAAGTCAGTGAACATATCAAGGTCTCCTTTGAATTCATAAGAGGGAACTCTTAAGGTCCTCTCATTCCTATGTAGCAAGAAAAGAGACATAAAAAAGATATATGAAATGCTAGAAGATATACTCTTTGAAATGCAATGAAGAAGGTCATATCACTTAGACCTAATTGAAGGTATCAAAGAATGAAGAAATATCTTTATGAGATCTCAATTGGGAGATCTGGGAGAGATGATAAGAATATAATCATCATTAACTGATAAGCAAGGTAATAAATGTCAACGAACGAGAAGGTTACCTCACTCAACAACTGGTGGTCTCTATGCTAAATAGAAAAGGACAAGTTGTGGGAAAAAGTGTTGAAAGTTAAAGGACTCAAACATGTGCAGAAAGGAAAGGAAAGGTTGACAAGACAGAATAGTATAGCTAAGATTCAATGTTATGGAAAGATTATGGAAAGAAGCTCATATCGCCGGAAGGATGGAGGAAGCTAAAGAAAAGGGCCAAGGAAAGAGGGAGTAACAGACCTTTACTATGAGTGAGATGGTGTTGTTGGAAATAATACTGAGAGGGGGGGTGAATCAGTATTATCAAATCAATAATTTTTCATTTCACAATCAGATTTGTATACGCTACTTCAATTATGGAAAACTGCATATATACGCTATTGTGTCTAAAGCAACCAACGTATATCAGTAAACTTATGATTCATTAAAAGTTGATGTTTAATCAATGCATCAGAACTTCATTAACCATAAGAATAGTAAATAGGTGCAGTAAAACAGAACAGATCATCACACATATGGACACAAGATATAAGGTGAAAACCCAATGTGGGTGAAAACCACCTGCTGCAATTCGTCTCTATCTTCTTTTAATAAGAAACTTCTTTTTACAATATTTCTGTACTGGTGCAGTCTTATACCAGTATGCAGGCTTCTACCTGCAAAAGGATACTACATTCTCTCATTCTCCAGCTTCTCCTAGAAGGGAGCTACAACCCCCTTAATTCTTGCACTAGCTGATGTACTAGTATGTAGGTGCTGACCTACAGAAGGCTACAACCTTCTCTTTTCTTCCAAGGACCACGTTTCATAAATTTTCAGACTAGATCCATCAATGACATCAATCAAACATCAAATATATCTGCATCAACCAATCTCCTTTTTACCAACCAAAAATTGATTCAAACAATCACTTCTCTGAATGTTGTAACCAGTAAACAGTAACAGTAACCAGACACCAATTCTAAACCCAGAACATTGCAACAATAAACAAAAGTAGCTAAGACATAATTTGTGAGACGTACGCTATTTCAATATGTGAAACCTGTGTGCATACGCTTCTGTATTGAGGCAAACCTGTGTATACGCTCCTTTGAATTACCGAACCTGCGTGTGTACGCGCCTTTGCAATGCCAAACCTACGTACAGATCTATAAAAAATAATTTACCCTTTTCAAATATTCAGACATCAGTTATACTCAGATTATCAAATTTATAGATCAAGTCATGCGCAAAATATAACAGATCAAAAATCACACATAGATACTTCTCTTCAAGCCTTAAGATCTTGACCCTTCAATAGAACTTATCCTTCTTCTAGCGCTCAGGTTCCTCCCTGATTCAGATCCAGCTATGCACCATAACCCAATGACCAGTATTCTAGATCTTGCTCTTCATAAGATATTCAATACTTAAGTGAATCACTTTGCTTAAGGATCTCCTTCCCATTTTATAGTCTTAGGCCTTACTCAATACCACGGTCCAAAACCACTTAAAACCAATACTATGGTCCCAATACCTGGGTTCAACACGTCGAACAAGATACCATGGACCAAAGCCATAGGTCCAAATACCAAGGACAAAATAACATGGACTAAAAAATAAGTTTTCCCACATGTACGCGCTTTTTCGTGCATGAAAGTGCATGCATAAGTATACGCACCTTTTGATCGTCGAACCCACGTGTATATGCGACTTGGTTAAGAGGAACCTGCGTATATCTCTTTTTCTTTCATTCTGAGAGCCTGAATTGTGATCTGTCGTTTGAGTGAGTTGCCATCAAGGACAACACCTGAGTCATAGAGCTGAACCTGTGTCATAATGCCAACAATCTCCCCCTTTGGACTTGATGGCAACCCCAAGTCACCCAAGGTCATTCTCCCCCTTCGTCATCAAGTGCAAAGGGTTATGCTCCCTCTAAGTACATGCTGAAATCTCTATTCTGCTGTGTTGTCCATGCTCCCCTTGACTGCAGGCAAGGTCCGCAAGAGGATGTTCTACAAGAAGAACCATGACTTTATACATCATAAATGACCTTCCTATCACCAAAGACTCATACATACATCCATCTCCCAACCAAGTGGGGATATACCTCAAAGGTTTACACATGATAAAACAAGAACATGACATCATCCATCCCAGGCATAGTGGGGAAACCAAAGTAGGCCGTTACATGACTTTGATAAGAAAAGAAATACATGACATAGACACGAAATATCTACAACAAGACTATGATAGTCATCAACAACTATCATCAGCAGCATCAGTCAATCATCATTCAGCAACCATGTTCTCCCTCTGCACCTATTCCACCTGAAACCAAAAACAACTGTGAATCTTGAACCAAGTCTTCTAAGATAATGCCAACAATGCATTATTAGAAGCATATATGCTCCCCCTAAACCTGTGCCAGATGGTCTCTGTCAAACCCATATCAGACTCTTTTCATCCTAAGCCTGGCCCACTGTTGTCTTCAAATCAACATATACAGAAACCAGCATATGTACGTGGATGCTCCACATGAAACTCGCGTACAACTACTTTCCTCTGAAACAGACAAGTTTCAACAGCAAGATGATGCATCAACTACTCCCAGCTTCTGTCTGAGGTATTCAAATGTCTCCCTAGGCAATGGTTTGGTGAGTATATCAACAACCTGTTCCTTGGAGGGAACATACTCCAATTTGACCTTTTGTTCAAGCACTTGTACGCGGAGAAAATGATATTTGATAGGTATGTGCTTGGTCTTTGAATGCATGACAGGATTCTTGAAACACTGATTGCACTTGTATTATCACATAAAATGGAGATAGGTGGAGTACAAGTGATTTGAAAATCTTGCAAAGATTGCATCATCCAAAGGAGTTGTGTGCAACAAGATGCAGCAGCCACATATTCCGCTTCAGCTGTAGATAAAGCAATTGAACTTTGTTTCTTGCTAAACCAAGATACTAATCTGGAACCCATAAAAAATGCACCACCACTAGTGCTTTTTCTGGCATCCATGCTTCCTGCCCAATCTGCATCTGTATATGCATGAAGTGTGAGATCTGTATCTGTAGGATACCATAAGCCAAAATTTTGTGTTCCTTGAAGATATTTGAAAATCCTTTTAACCGCCTGAAGGTGTGCTCCTTTTGGATTTGCCTGGAATCTTCCAACTATTCCCACTGCATGCATGATGTCTAGTCGGGTATTTGTCAGATAGAGCAGACTACCAATCATGGATCTATAGGTTGGTTGATGTACTGCTGCTGAATCGTCATTAGCGCTGAGGCTACATCCTGTTACCATAGGGGTACATACTGGTTTTGAATCTTCCATGCCATATTTCTTCAAGATCTGCTTGAGGTACTTGGTTTGTGATAAAATGATACCATCTTTGTTTTGTTGGACTCGTAAACCAAGAAAATATGTTAGCTCACCAAGCAAGAACATTTCAAATTCTTTCTGCATCACCAAAGCAAAGTTTTGACTCATGGCTTCTTCATTACTACCAAAGATGATACCATCAACATACACGACAAGTATTAGCAATTTATCATTATCAATTTTTATATATAGATTGCCATCTACTGATCCTTTTGAAAAACCTTGTTGATGGATGTATTTGTCCAGACAATAATACCAAGCCCTTGGAGCCTGTTTAAGACCATGGAGTGCCTTCTTAAGTCTGCATACAAGTTTTGGATCATTTCCAAGGATGAATCCATCTGGTTGCTCAATATACACTTCTTCTTCCAAGTCTCCATTTAAAAAGGCATATTTCACATCCATTTGAAGTACTTTGAACTTCTGAAACCTAGAAAGAACAAGGAACATTCTTATGGCTTCAAGTCTAGCAACCGGTGCAAAAATTTCTTCAAAGTCTATACCTTCTTGTTGAGCATACCCTTTACGAACAAGTCTGGCCTTGTTTCTAATAACATCTCCATTTTCATTCAAATTATTTTTGAATATCCATTTTGTCCCTATGACATTCTTATCATTTGGTCTAGGAACCAACTCCCAAATGTTATTCTTTTCAGTCTGCTCAAGTTCTTTATTCATGGCCTTGACCCAACATTCACCTTTGCATGCTTCACCTACATTTCGTGGTTCAATGGAGGAGAGCAATGCTAGATAGCTTGAAGCTTCTGAAATATTTCTTCTTGTTTGTACACCTACCTCTTTCTGCCCCAAAATTTGAGTCTCTAGATGATTCTTCTAGACATACCTCGATGGAGTCTTTTCTTCTACCCTTATTTGTCCTTCTGGTGCCTCATATGTTTCTTCTTCATCATAAGTCTGATTCGATGTTGAAGGATAGTCCTCATCATTTTCGAAATCCTCGGATTTTACTTGCCTAGGATTGTTTCCTTCTTCATCAACCACTACATCAATACTTTCAACAATTTTTCCAAGTTTTTTATTGTAACACTTATATCCTTTGTTGTGGGGAGAGTAACTAAGGAGAATGCCTTCATCTACTCTAGGTTCAAACTTGCCAAGGTTTTCATCAGTCCTTTTGATGTAACATTTGCTTCCAAAAATTTTGAAGTGTTTTACCGTAGGAGTCTTACCATACCAAAGTTCATGAGAAGTCTGAGTGTTGTTCACCCGAATGTTTGTCTTGTTGAGAATAGTAACGGCAGCAAATGCAGCTTCACCCTTGAAGGTTGCAGGAGTTCCAGATTCATCGAGCATAGCACGAGCCATTTGTTGAACGGTTGAACCGTTCTGTTCATCCTTTCTACTACATTTTGCTGAGGAGTCCTTCCAGTAGAGAATTCCTTTCTTATTCCATGTTCTTCACAAAAATAGAAAAATTCATCCAAGGTAAATTCCCCTCCTCGATCAGACCTAAAGCATTTGATTCTGCGATCTGATTCGTTTTCAACCAAGGCTTTGAATGCTTTGAACTTTTCGAAAGCTTCGTCTTTATGCTTCAGGAGTCCTATCCAACACATCCTGGAAAAGTCGTCAATGAATAATATGAAGTATTCTTCTCCTTGAGGTGACCTTTTCCTAGATGGACCACATACATTAGTATGGACAAGTTCAAGTGGCTTACTAGCTGATCCTTCCTTCTCAGGGAAATTAGTTATGATTTGCTTGCCAAACTGACATGATTTGCATATTGTATTATCTAGAATTCTGATGTCAGGGAGATCACGAACCGCCTGATATTTGCATGTTGTCCTTATCTGAGAGAAGCTTAGATGCCCCAATCTTCTGTGCCATAGTCAGTGTTCAGCATTCTTGCTTAGCTAGCATTGTTGTTGTCCTCCCTTGAGTATGTATAAATTATTTGGAGTTCTTATGCCTTTGATCACTGTTTCTCTTGTATCAAACTCACGAACAATACATCCATTTGATCGAAATATTACCTCATTTCCTTGATCACACATTTGACTGACACTCAATAGATTATGCTTTAAGCCATCAACATACATAACATTTCCAGCTTTGACCTTTTCTTTCAAAAGAACAGAACCTTTACCTTTTATGAGTGTAGGGGTGTCATTTCCAAATAAGACCTTCCTTTCCTTTTCTAAGGCACAATATGACTAAAGTTTTTCTTTATCACCTGTCATATGTTTCGAGCATCCACTGTCGATGTACCACTAGTTTTCCTGTCCTTCCACATATAAGGCTATACCACATCTTTCTGGTTGCAGTTCTTTCTTTCTCCATGTTTTGGGACTTAATGAAGCTTGCTCCTTCTGAGTTGTTTGTCGAAACCTACTCCTGCATCCAGAATCTTCAGGACCAAAGTTGTTACAAATAGAACATTCTATTCCATTTTCAAGGGCAGAAAAGTTATTGTAAGTCCTTTTCATGATCCCAATCACACTCCTTTGATTTCATGCTTCTCTAATCATGATGCTCTTGTAGGCAACACATTGAGCAGCTTTGTGTCCAAAATTATGACGAGAAACATTGGCCATTGAAGAAATTCCTGCGATTATCAAACCTACCGTCCAGGTGATTGTAGTTTCCATAGGAAAATTGAGAGTGATTTACCCGCGGTTGGTTGTAAATTCTATTCATCCTTGAAGTAGATTGCCCCCGATTTACTTGGTGATCTCTGTTCATCCTTGAAGTAGATTGACCCTGATTTACCTGGTGATCTGTTTTATGCCCTTGTTGTCGATTGTCAACGTGTTCACTTCTCCTTGTTGCATCTAGATAACTTTTGGAGGTGGATGGCTTCTATGCTTGAGATGCTTCTTAAGAATATCCAAGACCTATCTTGATTAGAGGAGAACGTTGCACTTTGATAATCTCATCTAAAGTTTCAGATCCTTTAGCAAATCTTAGATTAAGAGCTTTTATTTTCTCAATATCTTTTCTAAGTCCCACAATTTCACATTCTAACTTTTCATTGTGTTTTTCCCTTTCAGCAAGTTGGAATGTCAGAGTATCTATGATCATACTCTTTTCTTCTAAACAGATTTTAAGTTTACAAATTTCTTCATAGAGATCATCTTCATCTATAGCATCCAAGAAATCATCATCTTCAAAAGCCATCAAGAGTCTATAATCATTACATTGTTCATCTTCATCACTAATTGAAAATCCATCATTGTCTTCATGTGTATAATAGCTCTTCTTACTTACATTCTGTTTTCTGTTCCATCTAACTGGTTCCTTACCTTTGTCAAGATTATCTTTATGAGGGCACTTGGTTGCATAGCGACCGACTCTTCCACAGGCAAAGCATTTGAAAGGCACCTTACCTCTAAATATTCCAAAACCCCGTTGAAGGTTCTTGACAAAGTTTGATTCTTCCTCTCCTTCTAACATATGTCCTGACTCATTGTAATCTCCTTTTCCTGAAGCTTTGAATGCGGCTTCTCCCCTATCTGATGGTCCCCCTTTTCTCATTTCGAAAGCAGTTAAGATTTCGTGCAGCTGTGACATGGTGATGCTCTGTAGATTCTGCTTTTCTTCTATGGCAGAAACTTTTGATTCAAACTTAGAAGACAAAGATCTTAGAACCTTTTCGGCTAAAGTAACTTCTTTTATTTCTTCACCCAAGTTTTTCATACAATTAACAATCTCATCTATACGTAGGAAATAATTAGCCACACTTTCATCATTGTGCATTCTGAGATTTTCATATTGAATTCTGAGAGATTGTAGTTTTGCACGTTTTACCTGATCGTCTCCTTCATAGCTTAGAACGATCTTGTCCCATATTTCTTTTGCGGTTTTGAGCTGCATAACCTTGACGAATTTTGCTTGAGATAAACTCCCTAATAGAGTGTTGACAGCCTTTGCATTTGTTTCATACTGCTTCTTACCAGCCGTATCTGTAGGAGTTGCTGATGGAAATGTGTATCTTGCTTCCACGATATCTCAAACTTCTGTACCAAGAGATTGAAGATAGGTTGTGATTCTTACCTTCCAGTAGACGAAGTTGCTCCCATCAAAGATTGGTGGCCTGATAGATGCCTCTTTTTCGTAGTTGTTCATGATGATAGATCTTCCTCCAAGTGATCAAGCTTCCTCTGAAGGACCTGCTCTAATACCAATTGTTGGAAATAATACTGAGAGGGGGAGTGAATCAGTATTATCAAATCAATTATTTTTCATTTCACAATCAGATTTGTATACGCTACTTCAATTATGGGAAACTACGTATATATGCTACTGTGTCTAAAGCAACCAGCGTATATCAGTAAAATTATGATTCATTAAATGTTGATCTTTAATCAATGCATCAGAACTTCATTAACCATAAGACCAGTAAACAGGTGCAGTAAAACAGAACAGATCATCACACATATGGACACAAGATATAAGGTGGAAACCTAATGTGGGTGAAAACCACCTGTTGCAATTCGTCTCTATCTTCTTTCAATAAGAAACTTCTTTTTACAATATTTCTGTACTGGTGCAGTCTTATACCAGTATGCAGGCTTCTACCTGCAGAAGGCTACTACCTTCTCTCGTTCTCCAGCTTCTCCTGGAAGGGAGCTACAACCCCCTTAATTCTTGTACTAGCTGATGTACTAGTACGTAGGTGCTGACCTACAGAGGGCTACAACCTTCTCTTTTCTTGCAGGGACCACGTTTCATAAATTTTTAGACTGGATCCATCAATGACATCAATCAAACATCAAATATATCTGCATCAACCAATCTCCCTTTTACCAACCAAAAACTGATTCAAACAATCACTTCTCTAAATGCCGTAACCAGTAAACAGTAACAGTAACCAGACACCAATTCTGAACCCAAAACATTGCAGCAATAAACAGAAGTAGCTAAGACATATTTTGTGAGACGTACGCTATTTCAATATGTGAAAATTGCATGCATACGCTTCTGTTTTGAGGCAAACCTGCGTATATGCTCCTTTGAATTACCGAACCTGCGTGTATACGCGCCTTTGCAATGCCAAACTTACATACAGATCTATAAAAGATAATTTACCCTTTTCAAATATTCAGACATTAGTTATACCCAGATTATTAGATTTATAGATCAAGTCATGCGCCAAATATAACAGATCAAAAATCACACATAGAGACTTCTCTTTAAGCCTTAAGATCTTGACCCTTCAATAGAACTTATCCTTCTTCTAGCGCTCAGGTTCCTCCTTGATTTAGATCCAGCTATGCACCATAACCCAATGACCAGTATTCTAGATCTTGCTCTTCATACGATATTCAATACTTAAGTGAATCACTTTGCCTAAGGATCTCCTTCCCCTTTTATAGTCTTAAGCCTTACTCAATACCACGGTACAAAACCACTTAGAACCAATACTATGGTCCCAATACCTGGGTTCAACACGTCGGACGAGATACCATGGACCAAAGCCATAGGTCCAAATACCAAGGACAAAATACCATGGACTAAAAAATAAGTTTTCCCACATGTACGCGCTTTTCCGTGCATGAAAGTGCGTGCATACATATACACACCTTTTTCTCGTCGAACCTGCGTGTATATGCAACTTGGTTAAGAGGAACCTGCGTATATCTCTTTTTCTTTCATTTTGAGAGCCTGAATTGTGATCTGTCATTTGAGTGAGTTGTCATCAAGGACAACACCTGAGTCATAGAGCTGAACCTATGTCATAATGCCAACAGGTGTCCCTCACAAAACGGTCGTATCATAAGCTGCTAAATCTTTTACAGATATGACCATGATAATAAGATGCATCGTGGCATCATGTAAGCATCAGAAGCAAGAGCTCGTGATATCACCATGGGAAGCATGAAGGACAAAATCCATGGCAGTCAAACATGAAGGATATAGCTCTTGGGAACCTCATTGGACACTAAAGGATAGGAAGAAGTCACCCAGGACAAGGCTAATCATACAAGGCAAAAGGAAACATCTGCCAGAGGGGGATATGCAAGATCCTCAAGGTTCTCTGTTGGAGTCCTCATCGGAGGGTTGACTAATCTAAAGAAGAAGCAAGTGTTTCATCAGACTTATGGAATTAATGGTATGATGGTATGATGACATGAAGCAGATCAAGGGATTGAAGATCTTTTCAATCAAGGACGTTGTTGGAAGAAGCCTAGATGACCTAAAGGTAAAATGAGGCATGTATGCTTGTGTTTAATATTGTAATGTCATGTCACGTGGTTGCTGGTAACATGGATCAATACTCCTATCTTGAAAAGCATGATCAAGGGAAAGGGATCTCCTCCTCTGAAAGGATGCAGGAAGGCATAAGTCACATTAGATGAAATCAACATAATATGTCCTCATATGAAGTATGAGGTGGTTGACCACAATGAAGAAACTCTGATTGAAAGCTCCTAGGAATGGAATGTGTGAGGAAGGAAGAGTTCGTGAGATATGCAACCATGATGAAGGCAATCAACATCCAAAAAACCTAGAAGACTTGACTAGGAAATCTCCCGGAAAGATATGAAGACTGACAGAAAAGATGAAGACCCTTGACAATGGATATCTTTGGGAGATGTGTCAACATGTATGCAGGATTCGAACACCCACAGGAAGATGTCATGATGAAGAGCCATCCCGTAAGGTACTATTTGATTTAATGTTATGCTTTGATTTCTTGAATAATATCTAGATGAGTTCATGCAGGGCTACTGTAACAAAAGTTGTAAGTCCAAGTACAACTAGCATTCATGTGGTGGATGGAAATCCTTGAAAGAAACAATGATGAAGAAGTAGCCATATGACGAAAGTTGCAGATATGTATCAAGAAGGCCACTTTACATAAAGAAAGGAATGAAATGATAGACCAAGAAGGAAAGCGATGGATGGCCTATGCCCTACAAGGAAGAAGCTCGACTGACATCAAGGAAGGCAATTGATCAAGCAGCGGAAAGACCCATGAAGAAGAAGTCGCTGATAAAAAGGACAGTCCCTTGTTAAGAGGGAGCTCTGACAAGTCCCTAATTGAGAGGGAGCTCGGGCAAGTTCCTGGTCAGAGGGAACTTGGGTACAATCCTTTACAGGAATGGGCATATCTTCCCTAGTTAAGAGGGAGAGATAGACACAACATTCTTGTCTTCACCTGGGAAGAAAGAATGGGAGGATTGGGTAATCATCTATCATCTGATGCTCTTTGAGGATGTGTAGGGCATCCAAGATAAGAGTAGGCAAGAGGACCAATATTCTTTGAGGGCTAGGAACCCAAGATAAGAATAGTCCTAGAAGGTCATACTCAACAAACACCCGGGTGGTTATGTACCTTGAGAGACAATGACGAAGGTGTCTATAATCATTGGTCTCGCCAACGTTGAAGCTCATGGTCTCGTGGAGAGATGGAGCCGTTAGTCAAGGCCTTGCACTGTGACCATAGTATTCAAAACCGGCCTAGCTAACCGGTTACCGGTCTAACCAACCAATTAGCAGGCCCACTGGTTGAAACCGGCCAAAAAACCCGGTCAGAGGGGTGACTTCGCCAAATTTTGCAGCTAACCAGTCCTAACCGGCCGGTTAGGAGGCATGCCCACCGTGAGCAAGAAAAAGCGACTTTTTGACTGTGTTTTAGGGGTTTTGGAGAAAAACTAAGGGTGTTTTCCCTCCAAAAACACCCTCTCCAAGCCTTTAAGAGGCCCCTCTCCCTCTCATTTGTCTCACACATCTCATTTGGAGTGTTTGTGAGTTTGCTTGGGAGCTTGGAGAGTGTTGAGTTTTTGTTGGAGTAGTGGAACAGTAGAGTTTAAGCTAAGTAGTAGTCATCATGCCTCCAAAAGCCAGAGATACTGCATGGGCTCACTGTGATATGATTGATGGCAAAATGATCTGCAAATATTGCCAAAAATCCATTCAAGGAGGGGGTATTAACAGGTTCAAGCAACACTTGGCTGGGATAGGAGGCCATGTAAAGCCATGTGGAGCACCAAATGAAATAATAGGGCATATTAGGGCAGAATACCTTCAGAAGTTTGAGACTCAAGTCACTGAACCAATAGAGAAGTTTGTGACTGCAAAGTTTGGGAGTCGAGACTCAACCAACTGAGTTTGATCATGATGACTCATGAGAAGTTTCAATTGATAATGTTGATCACTATAATAGTATTATCATATATGTAGACTTGAGTCTTGTAGAAGGCCACTGGACCCATAGTTTGTAGGCTTTGTTTTTGCACTCTAGAGGCCATTTAGAGCCTCATCCCTTATGTATTTTGTAGATGATATGTATTGCACTCGATGCCATTTTGATATATTTACCTTTACATGGTATATAATGAGCAATCTTTGCATATTTTGTCTCAATTGGTTTGGAATCATGGTTTTAAAACTTAAAAATAGTTTTTTTCTTTAAAAATTAGTTATTTAATGTATTTTTCTAAAACCGGTTCATTTAGACCAAACCAGTCCCGGTTAGACCAGTTCTGGTCGGTAAACCAGTTCATTAGGTGGACTGGTCCAATCACCGGTTTCGGTTTTAAAAACACTGACTGTGACAATGTTGGTTGATATGATGTTATACAGATGGGATTACCAATCCAATTCTTCTTATGAGAAATTCTTCAAGATTGATAATGACCAAAGTACCATTATGAATACGTCCCTGGTTAACAGGGACTGTTGAAGAAAATGTAACTAGGTTCAGTCTTCATAATGACATTTAATTATGACTAATGTAAATGATATAATAAAAGAGAATAAAAGTATTTTTTTGTATGCCTTGCTGCATGGGTTTCAAGAACAAGGGGTGTCATTCATAGGTCAAAGACTTCTTCTTGATGTCTTTAGGATTTGTCATAATATCAAAGAGTCAAGTCATGTATGAAGCAGCTCTTCTTGAGCATGAGAAAAATATATTTGTGTCATAAACAATGTCAAGTAGCCCTCCAAATGACAAGCACAATCCTCTTCTTATGTTAGCCAGCAAAAATGAATTAAGAGCAATCATGTCGACTCAAAGAAATAGACACAACGGTTCACAATGACACGTCAACTAAATATGGGAGACTAACTTCTATAAATACCCAACTAGGGTATCCGCAAAACAGAAGTGTAAAACTCAGATTTGTCTGAAATTTTCGGAGGTCTGTCACAAGGTGCAGAAATGATCAGTTATAGGAAGTACAGTGTCTTTGAAATTTCGGATGAGTTACAGGAAGTACAGTGGCTCAGAAATCTCGGATGAGTTACAGGAAGTACAGTGGCTCAGAAATCTCGGATGAGTTACAGGAAGTATAGTGGCTCAGAAATCTCGGATGAGTGTAGTAATTAAGTGTTACAAAGGAAGAAAGATCTTTGTGTATTCGGTGATGTCTCACAGTCTTAATAAAGCAATCCCATCTCAGCATATGTGCATCTCTCTCAAGTAGTACACTCTCGGCATAATCAATGATGGAGAAAATTCAATAACAGTCTCGGCATACCTATAATGAAGAAGACCTCGGTGCAAGAAGAATAACACAGTCTTGACATAGTTGTGATGATCCCACAGTAACACGCTCTGTCTAGGCATCCATTCTAAACGCTCTCATGATCTCGGCATAATGATAATCATGATGAGGACATAGTGACAAGGTAGATCTCGATGCAGCTCTCATACATATAGAGACCTCGTTGATAGAGTAATGATCTCAGAGAGAGTGCAGCAATCATCTAGGTGAAGGTGCGGCAATCGTACAATTGTAATACAATAATGATGACCTCGGTGAAGCAGCAGTGATGAAGATAATCTCAGCAGTGATGAAGAAGGGGATTGGTGTCTTGGTCTTGGAGTGGCCTAATAGGTCAAGGGTCATGGTCTTGGTATTCGTCAATTGGAATCTCTATAAGAAGAATTTTGTGCGGGTTTTCCTCTTAAAGAGTAAGAGGTTTTGGCCCTGGCAGAAAGCCAACATCTTATGTTCTTGTCTCGTTGTTTTGGTAGCTATTTGATGAACTAAAAGAAGACACACTCCAATAATAACAAGGGAAGATTGGAATAAGAAGAAAAGTTAAAAACATCTCACAAATAGTTATCATGACTAGAAGAATCTCATTAACTCTAATTGCCCTAGATTCTTCAACACTATTTAGCCAGAAACCCCCTGGGATTTGCACTTGGCTTTGCCCATTTGAAATCCATGCCTTGCTCCTGCTAAGCGTGATGAAAGGGTGACGATTTCATGTTTGTACATTTCCAGGCATCAAGGATTTTTTAATTCTTCTCATATCTATGATAATTGTAACTGTGATATGGATATGTTCATGGTTCATATGCACACTCCACCCTTTCCATCAAGTCAAATAATAGATCCTACAACATAGACCAAATTTGTAGGAAATGTTTTGGGAAATGCTTAAGCATTAGACAAATTTTGAGCTCTAGGATGTGCTTCCTAAAGAATATTATAAAATAAGATTAGATTACATCATCAAATTTTAGAGGGAAAAAAAGAAAAAACTACTTTTTCAACTCGAATTTTTAACTTATCTCCCTATGGATTTACTCAAAATTCGAGTGTGAGTGCTCATTGGATGTGAAATTTAATTCCTCACCCAAGGAGTACCCATGTTGCATACCTTCGATCGACCCTGCTACAAAAAAAATGAGAAATACATGAAAAGCATGAATGCAATCCTAGGGAAACCCTAACCCTAATCAGTATGTTCCCTCATAGAAACCCTAGCCTTTGGTCTCTATGGTCTGTAGGTAGTCTAGGGTAAAAATGGAAAACCCTGGAGAGAGTAGAATTGGATTTGGGATTCAAACCCTAGGAAATATGAAAGACTTAGGGTTTGGATCTAAAAACCCTAGGAGTCTCCCTTTGTAAGATTCCATGGAATCCCAAGATTGTCAAAATCATAATCATGCTCTTGTACTTGTATATTTTGCTTGGTGGTACTTGTCGGTGAATGTTGCAAGTACATAATGAAGAAAGATATGTTGATCTTATGCCATGAAGAGAATGATGAATGGAGGAAATGATAACTTGGTAAACAAGTTGGATCCTTGGGCACTCTGATAAAGGTGGACCATGAGAATGTTGATACTTTGTTGATGAAGATTGTCATGGTGAGGTAAGTTTGATGTTAATATCTACTATTGGTTATCTTGTTAAAAATGTTGATTTTGCTACCTAGAAAGTTAAAAATGTTGTTTTGCTACCTAGAAAGATGTTGCAGGTATACATGATGAAAGTTGAGACAAGTTCAATTATAAATGTTGAAGGAAAGCTCAACATCTGGTAACTAACATCTAAGAAATCAAGATGTGCTCATCTTGGGATTGAAAGGTAGCATTTTGAGAAGATAACCTAAAGGTCTAGAAGGGAAATCACTTCTGTAAGGAAGCTATGATCAACTTGAAGTCTGGGAAGGTTCAACAAAATGCCTTCAATAATAAAGTCGAGACGAAAGTGATGAACAAGATGGTTGACCTAGAACCTACATAAGAAGATGGTTCCATGACCCATGAAAGGAAGCATGTTCTATACAGTGAGATGCGAAGGAAAGTTGGAGCCATGCACAGAACCGATGACAAGTGTTTTTATGAAAGACAGGTAAGAGGACTTGTGGTTGTGAAGTCAAGAATCTCCTTTAGGTTTGAGAGGGAGTAAAAGGAGTATCCTAGAATAGGAGTAGAATCTATTCTCTGATTAAAAGGAGAATAGGGATGTCCTCCCTATTTAAGAGGGAGTATGGATGGACATTGGTTCTCCCTATGTCATCTACTAGACTAGGCCTAACAGTCGTAAGTCTAGTGCATGCATCATGGATAGGTTGAATGATGACTTGTTTGGTTCTCCTTGTGTCAAGTACTATGATGGATTAGGACTGATGTCCTAGGTCAAGTACTTGAACATGGGTAAGGAGAATGTTGGATTGAATAAGCATCATGGACAGGCATCCTTGGAGTCATGCAATGTGATGGATTAGATGAAAATCTTAAGTCACATGGACTTGGATAAGAATGGTCTGGTGGTAGGATTACTCCAAGTATCCTAGGTGGAGTATGTACCATGATGAGGCAGTATGGTGTCTTAAGGAATGCCTCCTAACATTGTGCTATGATCTTGTGAGAGATAGAGTGTACCTATCAAGGCCTTAGGTAATGTGACAATGTCGACTATGATGAGTGATGCTTATCAATCTGGATCCCTTCTTACGAGAATATTTCGATCTGAGATAGACTTGTTGAGTCATTATGAATACCTCCCTATTTAAGAGGGAGTGTTGGAAAAGTAACTAGGTTCGGTCTTCATAATTATGAATATGATGTAAAGAACATAAGAAAATTATTTATTTATAAAGCATGGGTTTCATGCTTGTATCATTGGTTAAATAGGTCATGGCATCCATTGCACGCCTTTAGGAATTGTTATAAAAAATCAATTTAATTTGTAAGACCCTCTTGGGTATATTGTCATTTTGTTTACAAAAGTTCGACTAGACCTCTAGCTACAAGTCAACTCTAATATGCACTTTGGGACGACCAATAAGAAGCTCTACAAGTCGGCCTCAAGATCAACCTTCATGTCAGCCTGGATCCTACTCAAGTCAACCTAGTTTCTAGTCTATTTAATGGAAAGAAAAGCATATATATATCAAGGACTCGAATCCTTTTGGATACAACATCTCTGCAATTCAATAATAAGAAGCAATGACTAGCACAAGAAGAAAGGAAGACCTTAATACGTATAGCATTCTGCTCCTAGGATCGAAACGTTCAAGTCTGCTCAAAGTGAAGGAATCCAAACATTCCAGTGAAAGGTTCAGTGATCCATATTTGCAGTCAGAACTTAGTGATCCAAAATTATAGTTAAGTTGCAGTGACCCAAGGTTGTGACAGAGATCCGAAGTTGAAGTCCAGTTGCAATGATCTGAAATTACAGTTAAGGTGCACCGATCTGAAGTTGTGGCAGTGATCTGAAGTTGCAGTGCTCCGAAGTTGCAGTTAAAGTTGCAGTCAAAGTTGTAGTTGTATTCTGAGTATCACAGAGGTATTGTAGAGTATCAGGAATTGTTGTGGTATCTCAAAGGCTTGGAAATTGCAGTAAGGAAGTGACATCTCTTTTTTTTACTTAAGAAGACTTGTAGCTAGAAGGTGGTTTGACTTATTCATTAGGTCTTGAGAAGTCTCATCTTTGATCTAATTCTCTAAGAAAGAGATTGTTTGGGTTTGTGCCCAAGTAGCGGGTTTTACCCTCATATGGAGCCTACACTTGGTGTCTTTTTGTCTCTTGTATTTTCCTTTTGGTAAATGCTTGATGAAAGAGAACTAAAATAATTCTGAAGAAGACAACAAACTTCCCAAGTAATTATCAAGCTAAGAAAAATCACCCTTGACCTACAACTACTTTGATTTTCCAACACCCTCTTCCATATAAAGGAAGGACTTTCTCATTTGTAATCATGGTTGGATAATAGGAGTATTCCTCTCATGGCGACATATCGAAAAAAAATTAACATCATTAGGGTTTTCGGTTTATTATGGGAGGCATGTTTCAATCTTGTAGGCTTTTCATTCTTGGTTCCATTTGCAACAATTTTTAAGAGTTAATTTGAATATGATTCACGACCACCACAAGGGATAATGAGATCAATCCACCAAGGGGAAACAGTGACAAGGAAGGGGGTGTCATAGATACTAGTCTTAATGCCCCCTTTGTTGGTGTGAAGTAGTTCTTGAACCTCTTTGTTAAGCAGATAATCAAGGGGGTTCCCTTAGCAAATACTTGGCTTATTTTACGCCATAGTCAATCCTTGGCCAAGGCAATCCCATTGAGAAATCCTTTCTAGTGGGTTCATGATCTTGCAATTTACTCGGCTAGGAAACTACCCATCTTTTCAATACTAGTCTCTCCTCCCCAATGCATTATTTTGAGCAACCAACATAACAAGAGTCATCCTTCTTGATATCCTCTCATCCTAACATTCCTTAACTCCATCGCCCTTGAATATTGGCACTGGTCTTCACAGTTGGAACTTTCATCACTTTGATGTACTGTTTTAGTAACAAGACCAAAACATTGTTAATATAAGTGCCTATGCTTGACTCGTCTTCTCATGTAATAATTTGGACTTCAAGTTGTAACGAACAAAGTTCGTATACTCAGAGGAATACTCATAATAACTGGTATATGTAAGTATCCATTGTAGGAGAAGTAATATATATTATATAAGAATTGTTGAATGTAAAAAGATGTATGATTGTCACAAATGATCCCCGGTTATATACATAGGCAGGTGCCTCTTCATGGAAGGTCATGTCCCATTAAACATGCTTCTTCAATGCTAATTACTAATTAATCTTCACTAATCAATCATTACTATATTTACATTATTTTTATATAAATTATATTCATATCATTATCTTCCTCTTCAAAAATATTTGTCCTCAAAGGTTATTGCTAACAAGGCTTATCTTATGTTCTTTGTCTTTGTAATCTATTCACATCTTTTGGAATTCTTCGATCTGTCATCTTCGTTGTTACAAGATGATAAGATCCTCTAAGTGATAAACAAAACCGTTGCACTGAGAAGGGATCTAACAATCCTAGATCAATCTTCTGTGGAATCTTGTAGTTGTTGGAAACTTGGGATGAATTGTTATAATAGGATTGGATTGTACAAACTTCAGTATTCTTTGGAACATAAGATTGTTGTTCATGTTCTGAGTGATACAGATTGCTAAATTGATTGAGATGTTTGTTCTTGTGATTCGAATGTAGATAAAGAGTTCTTTTGGTTTTACTTTCCCTTATCATGTGTGTGGCAACTTCCTGATTTACTTCATGTACTATTGTTGTTGAGTTGGCTACAAAATATTCAGTTGGAATTTTCATTGTTTGAACTGCAACATCTGAATGTGTTTTTTCTTCAACTGGCTTGCCTTCCTCTTGAGTTGTGATATTCATTGGGTCGGTATTTGTTCCTTTTTCTCCAAACTGGACTATTACCTCTGAAGCTTCGATGCTTCATTTTGAATAAATTGGTCTAACTTGTCTTGTAGTGAATTCTTATCATTCTTAAACTTCTTTATTTGTGTAAGTAGGTTTTGATTATGATTCTTTAGATGTGAAAGTTCTTCGCTTTCTAAATTATTGACGTTATCCTTAGTATCCTTCTCTTCATCTTTTAAACTTTTGATTTTTTCTAATAAATGTTTATTAAGGTTCTCTAAAGGTAAATTTTCCTCTTCTTGTTCTGATAGGTGCTTCTTGAATTCCTTCTTTGTGACCTTAGTCTTCTTGACTTGTGCAAGTAATTTTTCAATGTGGTCCTTGAGGCGAGAAATTTCTTCGTCCTTTTCCATTACTTCCTTGTAATGAATATTAGCAAGATCTTTATATTCTTGTTGTAATGCTTTCTTGTTTTGTCGAAGCTTGGCTATTTTATCTTTCTCTTGATCTTCCAGCTGCAATTTCTTGGTACACTAGCTTACATCGTTTTGTAGGGGTGATGATGGGCCTTTAACTTGCAATTTGGATTTCATTTTCCTTGTTTCCTTATTAAAATCTACATGTTGTTTCCCAAATGTTGTCATTAATTGCTTTATATCTCTTACTAAAGATTTTTTTTGTATCACTTAGATATTCAATTAAAATAAAAGTTTTGTAGCATTCCATGCAGATGACATTTTGATTTCTAAGTGACTCCGAACAATTAGGATATCCTTCTGAACAAAAAGAATATTTTGAAAATAATCCATGGTTCTTCAGAACATGCATCATTGTGCTTTTTCTTGATTTCTTTTTAACTCTTTACTTCTTTTTTAACTCCTTATTTTGAATTAGGCTCTCTTTTTCATATATAAAATGACTACATGAAAACCTTATGTAATATATTTCCCTTTTTATTTTCTTTATCCCAATAATTAAAAGGAATCCTTTTAAATGGCCTTTTAACCTTTAATCAACAAATGATTCACCCTTTGGTTCTTCACTTCTATCTCTTAATATATTTTCTTTTTAACACATAATATTTTAATTTAATTTAAACTATAGGTGGTCACTTAATATATCTCCTATTAAATATAATACTTCCTTCCTTTTTTTCTTGTAAATTTTGCAAATACCCTTAGTAATTATATTTATTTATAACTAAAAAGAATCTTTTGACTAAGGTATTTACGTGACCCGTCAGACAGCCATGATTGACCTTGCATTGTAATATTTCACGAAGGGCTACGACATTAGAATATGGTAGCATTTGTACGGCTAAAATCGATCAGTGACATTACTTTTGTTAACACTTTTGAATGTCTGATAACTATAAGTTACGACAGCAGATGCCATGGGCAGTGGTGATGGCTAGTTGCGAAGTGTGCGTGTTTGAGGTGTGCACTGCAAGTGTGGCAGCATTGGTCGAGGTGTGTGCGGGAAAGTGCGGACAAAGACAACAGGGGTTTTGATGAGCGGTGGGTGGTCAAGAGCTACAAATGCAACATTGGAGGCATGTCTAATGGGACATGACTTTCCATGAAGAAGCAACTACCTAGGTATATAAGTGGGCCTCATTTGTGACAATCAAACATCTTTTTACATTCAACAATTCTTATATACTATATATTACTTCTCCTACAATGGATACTTACATATACTAGATATTCTAAGTATTCCTCTGAGTATACGAACTTTGTTTGTTACATTAGTATCAGAGCCATGTTCTCCGATCTAAGTCTTTGGCTATTGAAATTTGTCAACTTTGTTGTCATTGAAGCGTTTCGCTACAAGAGTTTGGAGTTTCTCCATTTTGCTAATTTTGTCATTAGGCCCGTGGCCATTAAACAAAAAACAAAAAACAAAAAACAAAAAACAAAAAACAAAAAACAAAAAACAAAAAAAAAAATTGTAAAGAAATTATACGAAAAAAAAGTTATTTATAGGAAATTAAAAAGGATAAAAAAAAATATCTATTATATATTAGTATGAGAGAGAGAGAGAGAGAGAGAGAGAGAGAGAGAGAAATATATATTAAAAAACGAAAGTCAAATTGATTAAAAAAACTAACAATAATAAAAAAAAGATGGAAAAAAAAAAAGAAAAAGAGTATTTACAAAAACAAAATAAACAAAACGACTTACAGTCGCCACCCGGCAACAACAGACAGCCGTCGTCGCAGCAAGCATCCCCCACTGAATGAATTAGTGTGCCTATCTACAGCCAGCCTTTGTTGCATTACCCTATCAACTGCCACTGTAAAAACAGTATCGCAATTCTCATTTTTGGATAGGACCGCTCCACATTGTGATCCAATCTCTAGCTGTTGATTGTCCCCTGTCAACCATCGTTACCTTATGACCGTCACGCTCCATAACCAACTCTTATCCCCTCTTGACTGTCAAACATTCCCTTGTTCAACTTGTGCTCCCCGCCAATTTTCGTCCAACATCGAAACCCTCAACCGTCGTTTTGTTCACCTTATTTGCACCGACATGCATGAACTCACTGCTAAATTACACATGGTGCTATGAGAATGACTGCATAGTCCCCCAACAATATGACAATCTTGAACTTGACAAGGACGAACCTTCATTGTTCTTGAAGAAGATACTAAGGAGTGATGTGTTCAAGGCTTTGGGGAATGGAGCACCTCAAGGGTGATATAGAGTGGCTCAAGTGTCTTTTGGAATTCAACGTCAGTGCCAAGTCGCAGTCCTATCTTGCTCCCACAAAATGAAAGATGATGCAAGGAACACTATTGAAGTATGCTTACAACATCAAGAACACTGTAAAAGCACTATCAAACCACTGTATTGAACCAGACATAAGAGCCAAACGTATTGAACCTTCAACAAATATTGAGAAGCATGAGTGGTGAAAGTCCTAGCAATTCAAGATATGAAATGAAATGCTCAGATGTTCGTTGTCTTTACAGAAATCATGCACAATTTATTTTATCACACACAATACTAAACTCTAGCTTGTATTCTGTTTGTTGCTTAAATAATAATAAGATGAATGGGTCAGTGGCTGGTTTGGAACCTGGCTTTGATACCAATGTAATGAACAAAGTTCGTATACTCAGAGGAATATTCGGAATATCTAGTATATGTAACTATCAATTGTAGGAAAAGTAATATATATTATATGAGGATTGTTTAATGTACAAAGATTTCTAATTGTCACAAATGAGAGGCCCTCTTATATACCTAGGCAGGTGCCTCTTCATGGAAGGTCATGTCCCATTAGACATGCCTCTTCAGTACTAATTACTAATTAATGTTCACTAATTAATCATTACTATATTTACATTATTTTTATATAAATTATATTCATAACACAAGTTCATCATCAACATTGTTGAAAATAGATTATTCTGTTATCAAATGTGAACTAAGCTTTTTTGCACAATGTCTAACATTTACAACTAGTATAGCATTGCCTAGGTAGTTGGTGAAACCTCTTGCTTCTCGCCCATCCAAAACTAAGGTCATAGTCATTTGTATTGAAGCAGATACACACACTGTGTGATTCTCAGTATTAGTAGCAAAGAAATGCTGAAACATTTCAAGGGTAAGATTATCACACACAAGGTCCAACATGACAAGGCATGACCTAACACTTCCAACAATTTCTAGAATTCTTATTCTCCGTACAAATGAGGGCCTGCTAATCCAATCTAGCCCTTGAAAGCTTTCAACAATCTACTTGAATATTTCCTTCTTTAAATCATCACTATATGCTTCTTAAAGTGTTGTTATTCTAGTGATTTCACTAATGTAATTTACAACAATGAGTTGGACATCTGTGTTGTTTGCTTTAGAAGCTCTAGCTTTGGCAATGAACTTCTCGATGGAAGCATTGCCTCTTACATGGTTGATGATCTTGGAAGATCATTGTCCAACCATAAATAAAGAATCCTCGCATTGCTCCAAAGCATGAAAGTAGTTCAACACTGGAACTGCAGGTTATCCTGACCAGTTTTTTTCTCTCGTATTTTTGTTTAAAAGAATTTACGCAAACAAATTAATTGTCTGTCTTATGGATATTTCGCTTCCAGATCTGATGAATGTCTGCAGACTAAACATGCCAGGCATCTGAATGTTACCCAATTGTGTAATGTCAATGGTGTTGCAGATCCTCCATCCGGTAATTTGGCAGCTGCACATTTTGGGCAACTGATTGAATTCCTCTTACAGTGATTTCTGGCAGCAGCACTACTTCTTCTTAGTATCTTACTGTGATTTTCCATTTGTTATGCCTCTTCACAGGGTGTTTGTCTAGTATTTCTCTGGTTACAACTTGTAACTCTTCTCAAAACCAAACAAAGATTTTGTCCACAAATTGGTTGAAGCCCACCAGGCCCAAGGTTTCTGCTCCCACCACCAAAGCGAAATTATACTATAGGCCAGCAGAAGGGACTGGTTTGCAGCCACTTGTATCAGACAGAGCCATCATTAGAAAAGAGGCAACCCATAAATCCGAAGAAAAATATAAGTCAAAAGACAATGTATTTAATAAATATTAAAAGACTGATAATTACAATTGAAAAATGAAACCTCTTTTAGTAATGATGAAAAGATGAGTCCCAGTGAATGGACATGACCTTTAAGGAACTTAACTAATAATAACCAATAATAAGTATATGAATTAGGTTCATTACAAAATTAAAAATACATATTACAGTTTAGTGCACTTCTAACTCAAACCAACGAATATCCTTAAAGAAAATGAAACCTCTTTTAGTAATGATGAAAAATGAGTCCCAGTGAATGGACATGACCTTTAAGGAACTTAACTAATAATAACCAATAATAAGTATATGAATTAGGTTCATTACAAAATTAAAAATACATATTACAGTTTAGTGCACTTCTAACTCAAACCAACGAATATCCTTAAAGAAAATGAAACCTCTTTTAGTAATGATGAAAAATGAGTCCCAGTGAATGGACATGACCTTTAAGGAACTTAACTAATAATAACCAATAATAAGTATATGAATTAGGTTCATTACAAAATTAAAAATACATATTACAGTTTAGTGCACTTCTAACTCAAACCAAAGAATATCCTTAAAGAGCTTATATGTGCTCCTAGTTTTGCAGTTACTTCATGTGGGAAAATCCCAGGAGGTCAAGACTCAAAAGTACCTAAACATTTTCCCCAAATACAACGTGAACCACTTCAGGAACAAGAAGGAAGATAACCTTGATTCCTGCAGTGTGCCACTTCGACAGTGCTACGGGCACATCCTCAAAAAATTCTCCTTGCAGTTCATTCCTTGCATATCCAGTTCTCCATATGTGACCCTACAAAGGACATGTTCATTGTCAGCACAGTGATGTCCTCATGGATATGTGAACCAACCAAAACACAACAATCTTTATATTACACTCAGAATCCAGCAAAGGAGTGCAGATAAAAGGAATAAAAAGAAACTTCAATAGTCCATCACCTGGAGCTGTTTCAGGGCTGTTACTTTTCGATCAGCACTGATCATTGCAGATACATTAGCTTCCAGTGCACTAATCACCTTATCCTTTCCAGCATCCTCGGGGGGAATAGGCTGAGCACCAAGAACGCCCTGCTTAAGATCTTCATCCACCTGCAAGGCATCCACAAATATTACTTAAACTATTCCTTGTTGAAAATATGAATTAGTTACAACAATTTGACAATACAACTAGACTCAAGAAAAAAGTGCAGAAGAAATCTTACTGGATACTTTTACAGGCTACGTTCAGGACATTCTAGATGTCAAATGGGAAAATTTTCAACCCCTCAATTGTCAATTTCAGTATAACTGATTTTTTGCCAACCTGAATGTGGACCTCAGATATCAGCTCAGTTTGAGACCAGTGGTTACTCTCAGCATATGAAACGTATAGGTGTTGTTACATAGAGTAGGAGAGAGTCAGGTGGAGTGGTAGGTAATTATCTCCTAGAAAAGAAGTTGAACACAAAGTATGTGTGCTTAACCTAACTATAAAAATACTGTATTTACTATTTTCACCTAACTAATTCTCATGATTTCCCCCATAGTCCCTAATAAGAGGAAACTGTCCTCAATTTCTGTTGATGGTACACCCTTTCTAGCAAAAAACAAATCAGTCCTTATGTAGTTGGGGCCTTGGTATGGCCACGTGTGCCTGCTGAAACTAAATTGCTTAAACCAGTGGCAGAATGATCTGCAAATGGAAGAGGTTCAAGGAAAACTTCTTGCAAGTTGTCAGCATGCCTCTACACCTGAGCCCTTGAAATTCTGCTGTTCTTGCAGATTCTCCCACCTAGGAGAGAACCACAATGAGAGAACAATCATATAAGAAAAAAAAATGCAAGGGTAGAAGTGTCATAGTTGTATACATATGTTGTATAATCTATCTTCCATTAGATATGTACGACTACAAAAATTGAAAGGTGGAGTAGGGAACATATGAGGTAGGTGACAAGTTAGGCACTACAAATTGCTTCCAAAGGAGGAATGGCAAGGGAACATCCCCAAAGCAACAATGAAATCAGAGACATAGGGAGAAAAGGAGCATGTAGTCCATACAACAACACCAAGAACTTTTGCCAACACTGTAACTTGAGCAGCCATTGGGAAGAAAAGTGTTGGCAACTTCATCCAGAGCTTCACTCCCAAACTACAAAGTGTGAAGAGTGAAGACTGAAGAAGACAAATAGCTACCTACATCTTCAATCCAAGGAGCTATAGAAACACAGGAGGTTAGTGACACCAACAGACAAACAACAAGCTGATGCCAAGGGAAGCCATAATCAAATTGTTATTTTCGATATTGCATCAGAAGAACCCATTCTTAGAGATGAGCCAGAGATCGGGGCATAGAGGTCAATGACATTGGGCAGTTCTTGAGAGTTCCATGACAACTACCAAAGCAAATAGAATGTTGGATGATGAATTGTGGTTGCACACAAAGGTTGTCATCCAAATGACAATGTTGCAAAGATATGAGTGCTTGTATGTAATGTCCTCTTCTAATTAATTGTCCAATGGAGGACGAATCAGCCTATCCAACCCCATAGGCTATAGTCAATTATAAAGGTGGGAACCCATTATTCAATGTTTTGGGGGTAACATGGAGTAAATTGGGGTAATTGAAGGAAAACGCGTGGAAGAAGCCAAAATTGGCAGCTAAGTGGAGGGAAACTTGTTAGCCCCTCAAATTAAATTTAGGAAAGGAGCCCCAAAGGGAAATCTATAAATAAGAGAGAAGAGAACTATTTTTCTCATCATGGTTTTTGGATATTTCTGTTTTGTGAGCTGAGGCGCCTGAGGGTTTTAAGACCCCTTTATTTCTTATTGGTTTCGGTGGTGAAAGGTTCCACCCTAGCCAATCCCTCTCTCTATTCTATTTGGCATTATCTTCTGAGGCATCTTGTTTTTTGCAAGCAAGGGGAGATTTGTATGGGTTATTTGACTTGAGAAGACACTATGGCATCTTTCATCTATTCTGAGCTTTCTGTGGCTAAAATCTAGGCAGTGAGGCAATCTGAGGCTTCTGTGGACTGACCAATTAGCACCATACCTCCATCTGGGCCAGCAGAACCCCTCTAGGGCCTGGCTAAGGGCATTCTAGGGCAGAAACCCCTCATTTGAGCAGGAGATAGATCATTATGTGGTTTTAAGTTCTGGCTGAGACAATTCTAGGGCGACGAAGCCCTCATCTAATCAGGAGATAAATCATATTGTGACATTAAGTTCTGGTTGAGGTAGTATTGGGGCAGCAAAGCCCTCATCTTGCTAACAGGTTGCCATTTTGTAGCAGAATCATCTTGAGTATCCGTCCCAGGGTATGCGGATCACTTGAGGAAGGGTCTCCTGTAACAGCGAGGTTAGTGAAGGAGCAAAGTTTCACAGCAGAGCTCTTCTGGGTCCCTATCTGAGGCAACAAGGACTTCTGATGTTGTTCTTCCTGTAGCAGCAAGACCAAGTTAAAGTCAATCTCGTAGCAGAAGTCTACTTGGAGATTGCAAGCCACGTCTGAGGTATTTTAGTGACAGCTGACTCTCATCGCAGCAACACTTGAGGCAGCAGACAACAATGTGGCCATTAGGGTTCTCCAATAATAATAGGCAACAAGGAAGCAGAATTGAGCAGGCCAACAAAGTAATAACAGGAAGAATTTGTAAGTCAGTAGTTGTGTTGCTAATTAGTATTGGAATCCCTGTAAGAAGTGCTACTATTCTTAATTATTGAGTGTTGTAACAGCTATAGGAAGTGAATCTATAGAGATTGTAAACTGATGTGTATTGCTGGTATAGCTAAAATATTCACTTATTTATTGTTGTGCATTCAATGTCATTTGTGTTGAGTTGAAAAAGGAGACTGATATTAGTGCAATATTCTCTTGTGCTCTTAATAACCCTAAGGGAAAAAACTCCCTAGGGATATTACAGTGATATCAGAGCATTTTTGTGATAGCACAGGTTCCTGAGTTCCAATTAGGGTTGCGGACCAATTTTGAGAAGCAGCAATTCACCTCCTAAGTCCTTGTTGGGGCAGCAACATCTTCTTAAGAACCGGATAGTAACTTTGGATTAGCGCAATGGATAATCTTGGACAGCGAGGTGTTTTGGGCATTACTCAAGCAGCAAAGAACAACCTTGGATTAGCAAAGATCTGTTTTCTCTAGCAGAAAGGTGTAGTGGAGTGGGGTTTGCTGGCAGCAGAGGCCCAAATTGGCACCAGTGACAGCCTGAAGACGATTTCAGGCACTGGCAAGGATATGGAACAGCGTAGACTTGCAACAGAGGGCAACAACAAGGACCACCATAGCATCCATAAACCACAGAGGGTTTGTAAGGACATTACAAGGTAGCAGAATGAGTCTGTGGAATCAAAAGCAATAGGAGGCACAAGTACTGAACATAAAGACAAGGTCAGATTAATGTTACTAGAACAATAGGATTTGTGATAGAAATTGTTGTGTATTTGGACTGTAGTGTAACTGTGGCCCTAAACTCTTTATGTATGGTGGAGTTGGTTTCATGTGAATAAATTGTTGATTATATGGTTACATTATCTTATTGCACTTATATATTGTCTTTGTTTGTAAAAAAATTGAAGGTATATTGTTGAATACAATCCATCATGTGGTCTTTCCTAACCCTGAGGGCAGTTTTACACCAAGGGGATATTACAGTGGTATCAGAGTTGTGCATCCTACCAGACTCTGAGCATATGAGCTCTATATGTTTCCAGAAGATAGAGAAATTGTTACAATCAGGAGGAAAGGGATTACCCACAATTCAGCAATGGAGGACAGGGAAGAACAAGGGAACCCCTTTGGCATCTTGAATGAGCTAAATAGGGGAGAGCAGCAGATAATCCAAGGGCAACAGCAAATAGCTAACCATTAGCACAGCAGTAGCAATAGATAGCCCAAGGACAGCAGCAAATGGCTCAGTTTTTTGCCCAAGTCATGGGAAATCTAAACACCACAGGTAGGAATGCTACTAATGGACCTAATGTTGGTAACAAGAATTTTCCAGAGGGAAGCAACAGCCATAATCCTAGATCATTCAATATCTTTGCACAAGCTAACTCAGTGGCAACCAGTAGAAGGAACAATTGACCTCTACTTCCCCAATTTCTAGATGGTTAGTAGCGACCCAAGGAGCAGCAAAGCAAAATGAAAACTTCACAGAATACTTTCGGGAGTATGCAACACTAGGGGAGAATATGTGGGCAGCCATTACTTTCCATGACTTCAGTAGCATCAAGTACGAAAACAGGCCCAAGGCATAGCAGAATCATGATTTAATGTGCAAAGTGGGGAAACTGTCCATTCCCTTTTTCGGTGGATCATCTAAGTGCTCAACAAGGGCTTGCGTACAAAAGATGGACAACTACTTCCAACTTAATCCCATGCTAGAAGCGGATGTTATTAAATTTGCCATGTTGCATTTGGAAGGGGAAGCACATGAATGGTGGTACCATGGACTGGTCACCTTGGGGCACTCCAGCATAACCTCTTACATGGACTTCGCTCATAAATTGATAGATCGTTTTGACCAGAAGGATCTTGATATACACTTCAGAAAGCTAGCATAGCTCAAGCAGACCAGGAAACCAAAGTCCTACATTTCAGAATTTCAATAGTTAGTGGTCATGGCGACAGACATAGCTGAGCAAAGGTTGTTCATGCTCTTCATACAAGGTTTAACTAAACCACTACATGATTGGGTCAAGGCTTTCAAGCCTACTACCATACATAATGCCATCACCAAAACACAAGATATGGGTGATGCAGCACCAAAGGTGAAATTCACATCCAAATCACTAATCCCTCTGAAGGAAAAAAATAAGAAGCCATTTCAAAAAGATTGGACCAGAAAGGACAAGTTAGATGAAGAAACTTGGAACGAACTAAGGAGGAAGAAGCTTTATTTCGCCTATAAAGAACCATGGGAGCCAAGTCACCAATGATTGGTCAAAGGGAAAATTCACTATATTGAAGTAGTGTCCAACAATGACGATGAGGAAGATCCAGCACCAGCACCAAGTGTTGATTTGGGGTAGCATTGAATGTGCTCTAGCCATGAAAATTGGTGGAGAAGCTAAAGCACATGAGATCTCCAAGACCCAAAAATGGTTCAGGGAAATTCCACCCAATTAGAGAGATATTAAAATAATTAATATTTTTAATGGGTTCCTAAGTCTAAACTTAGGAAAATAAAAATATTAATGGGTATTAATATAAAACTAGGTGAGAAAGTTGTAAATGACAGGGATCAAGCCAAATCTAATCTTAGCCGTTGATTAGAGATTTAATCTCGATCGTTGAAGACTCAACAAAAAAAGTATAAGAGGAGGCTTGAGGGTCAGTTGGAGATACACCAAGTTGATCAGTCAGTTTGATTTTCTGGAGCGGGCTTTGCTGAGAGAAATCGAACCAGTGATCAAAGTTGCAGCGAGGGGCAATGAGTGCATAGCAGAGAGGCAAAGATAGTGTCAGAAGACCAACGCCAACGCAGAGAAGGCTATGCAGAGCCAACAGGAGCCACGCAGAGGGCCAGAGTGACTGCGCAAAGGGCCAGAGGGCCTGCGTGGGTGACGCAGAGGGCCAAAGAGCCAACGCAGAGCATCTGTAGGCTGACATAAAGGGTTCTAGGCTAACGCAAAGGCCAGGAGGGCTGACGCAAAGCCTCAGAGAGACATTGGAGAGACTTTCCTGGACTAGACTTGCCGAATATCTGCTTACAAAGAGAGGTATTACTGCCAGATTGATTTCTCTGTCGAGTGAGCCAATTTGGCACCTAGTTGTACTCAAAAAGCTACTTAATAATAAAACCCTCAGAACTGTTGCGCCGATTTTCCCAAGTTGGGTTTTTCCGAGGACGATTGTCCAAAAATAATGGTGTCCCTTGTGTGTTTGTCTATTTCTTTCAGTTGATGATCTGTAGATGGTTGAGAAAGCAATTGTGTTTATTTCAGTGTTTATATGGTTAAATAACTTGTTCAGTAACTAAACAAGTAGGAGAAATAAACCAGATAGTGCAAGAAAATTTCTAACGGGTTAGACTTAGAAATTTCAACATGGTATCAGAGTGTTGCAAATCATAGGAGAACTGAAGGCACCAGCTTAATCAAAAGACTTGCAGCAAAAACAGTTGTCCCGAGAGACAGATTTGTTCCCTAAGCAGAAGGCAGCAGAGAGGGAGTGACGCAAAGGGCCTGCATCATCATTTCGAGCCAGAGAAAAGGTCAGCGCAGAGGCAGAGGAAGGCAGAAGAGGCTCACAAGGAGCCACGTCATCCTACTAAGCCAGGTGAGAGTGATGCAGTTGGCCAAAGGAGCAAATCAGCCTTGTCGGGATTGCGCAGAGCTAAGAGGCTCAGTTTCTTTAGCTACTGGGGCCTAGGAAGCTGTGGGAAAATTGTGGATCGTGAAGCTGGTGGGGTGTCGTTGCTGTCGACGAAGAATAGTACCTAACGGGACAAAACCAAGGCAGAAGGGAGTCGCTACCTGGGCGGATTTCTAGCCAAGAAATCCAGATCAGTTTTACAGGAGCAAAGGGGATCTGAGAGGTGAGATTCGACTGTTGGCAGAAGGATTTCTAGGAGGGAAATCGAGACTCAGAAGGAGTCTAGAGGAGAACTTCCAATAGGGAAATAGAAACTCAAAGGGAGTCAAAAAGAAGAGCAGAGATGGCAATGAACGGACTGAGGGATCAGGACAGGTTGGATGGGGCATCCACCTTTGTCATCTGGAAGGCCAGGATCCTGTTTGTTTTGGATAGATATCGCATCAAGGCCTTCGCCTTGAGAACCATGGCTATCCCAATTGACCCAACTGATAACGAAAAGTATGAGGATGCAATGGCCAAGGCAAAGTGCTTATCCTTGATGGGATCAAGGATCGTGTAGTTCAGCATAATGTCGAGAAGAATACGACAAAGGAGATGTGTGATACCTTGATGACATTGTATCAGGGCACTTCTGTGCAGAGGAAGATACCACTGGAGAATCAGTTGCGGTCATATCAGATGCAGAAGGAGGAGCAGATAGATCACTTCCTCAGCAAGTTGCAGGAGATTCGAGACCAACTTACTTCCATAGGGGCCACGCCGGATCAGGAGTTAATGGTGAGGACTGCCCTGAACGCAGACTTCCAGGAGTGGGAGACATTCGTCCAAAGTATTTTGGGTAGAGCGGATCTTCCAAATTGGGAAGAATTGTGGGAAGCTCTTCGCCAAGAAGAGATCAAACGGCTGACCAAGGCGGGAAGTAGCAGCAAAGGAGGTCGAATCAAGAAAGAGGAGGAAGAGGATGCGGCTCTCGCATCTGCGGGAGAGCAAGGGAAGAGGATGCGTCTCTTGCATTTGTGGGACAGCAAGGGAAGAGGAAGAAGAAGGACATCTCCATGATAAAGTGCTTCCATTGTGGGGAGTTGGGCCATTATGCAACCTAGTGTCCCAGAAAGAAGAATAAGGGAGAGGCTTCTGACTCCAAGGCAATGCTAGCTAAGGTGGAGAAAGAAGTAGAGGATGATGACCACAGTACCATGAGGGCTCATGTACCTCTAGAAAAGAGGTGGGGAGGCACAAAGCTATAGTCAGGAGGAAAACAAGAGACGTGGGGCAGGATCCTTGAGGTACCCAAACTCTTGGATTGTATCTAGCTATGGGAGCCAGAAAGACAGTAGCAAGGTGATGGATGTTGATAGAAGCAAGATGCGAATGAAGCAGCAGAACAGTACTAGAGTGCAGTAATCCCTGGCAGCGCAGAGAGGGTTGCAGCAGTGTGAGAGGCACAGAGGAGGTTGCAGCAATGCAGGAAGGCACAGAGGTATTTGCAACAGTGTGAGAGGCACAGAGTTGTTGCAACAGCACAGAGGCAACAGAGGGAGCACAGGATAGCAACAGAGAGCTTCAATATCAAGAGGGCTTCTAGCCTGACAAGGATGTTAGTAGTTGAGTAGATCAGGTACCATCGTCTTAGTAACTAAGTTGCAATGCAGCAGTAGCAGTGGTAGTGATATGGGAAGCATGATGCAGCATGATGAGAGAGGGTTGCAGTGTAGATGCAGTGTTGGGAGAAAGGACCAGCAGCAGCATAGATGCAGAGGGAGCTGTCGTACAAATATAGCAATGGCAATGTCAGAGCCATGGGCAGCAGTACAGGAGGTAATAGTGCGGAAGATGTTGGGCAAGAAGCCAAGCATCATCACGAGTACCGATGTCGAATGATCAAAGTGATGTTCAGTGATGGAGCATTACTAGAGCACATTCCTTGCTAAAAGGGAGTGTTTATTTGGGGTGGCATCGAATGTGCTCTAACTATGAAAATTGGTGGAGAGGCTAAAGCACATGAGATCTCCAAGACCAAAAAATGGTTTGGGGAAATTCCACCCAGTTACGGATATTAAAATAATTAATATTTTTAATGGATTCCTAAGTCTAAACTTAGGAAAATAAAAATATTAATGGGTATTAATATAAAACTAGGTGAGAAAGTTCTAAATAACATGGATCAAGCCAAATATAATCTTAGCCGTTGATTAGAGAATTAATCTTAGTCATTGAAGACTTAATAGAAAAGTATAAGAGGAGGCTTGAGGGTCAGTTGGAGATACACCAAGTTGATCAGTTAGTTTGAATTTCTAAAGCTGGGTTTGCTGAGAGAAATTGAAACAATGATCGGAGTTGCAGCGAGGGGCAATGAGTGCATAGCAGAGAGGCAAAGATAGTGTCAGAAGACCAACAGAGAGGCAAAGATAGTGTTGGAAGACCAATGCAGATGCAGAGAAGGCTAGGCAGAGCCAGTAGGAGCCACGCAAAGGGCCAAAGTGACTGCGCAGAGGGCCTGCGTGGGTGACATAGAGGACTAGAGAGCCAGCGCAGAGCATCTTAGGCTGACGTAGAGGCTCGGAGGACTGACACAAAACCTCAAAGAGGCGTTGTAGAGACTTTCGTGGAGCAGACTTGTTGAATATCTGCTTCCGAAGAGAGGTACTACTGCCACACTGATTTCTTTGTCGGGTGAGCCAGTTTGGCAACTAGTTGTACTCAGAAAGTTGCTTAACAATAGAACCCTCAGAACTGCTGCACCGGTTTTCCCAAGTTGGATTTTTTCGAGGACGATTGTCCAAAAATAACGGTGTCCCTTATGTGTTTGTCTATTTCTTTCAGTTGATGATTTGTAGATGGTTAAGACTACATTTGTGTTTATTTCAGTATTTATATAGTTAAATAACTTGTTCATTAATTAAACAAGTAGGTGAAATAAACCAGATAGTTCAGGAAAATTTCTAACGGGTTAGACTTAGAGATTTCAACACCAAGCAATGAGCCTAGCCACTCCAGAGAAGAGCAACCCCTTGGGGAGGCTATAGAGGATGAGAAGACCCATATAAAAATTAGGCATGGTACTATTACCACTCTTTCAAGAACCCCCAAATATTACACCTTCAAGATTAGGGGGATCATAAAGGGACACCAAATCACGACTTTGGTTGATGGTGGAGCTATGCACAATTTCATCGATGCAACTTTGGTAGCAAGAAGACGTGTTCCCATAGAGGAATTCAAAGGCTTCGACGTGATGGTAGCTAATGGATATAGCTTGGTTTGCACGCAAGTGATCCCACGATTGAGCGTAACACTAGGTAACTACACATTCACCAATTATTTTTATGTAATAGAACTCGTAGATACCCATGTACTGTTGGGAGTTCAGTGGTTACACTCATTGGGGAAGTTCTCAATGGACAACCATGCGATAGAAATGGAATTCAAGGGATTGAATAGCGACAAAGTAGTATAGAGAGGTATGTCTAATGGCAGCCCTTGAATCATTTCAGCGAAAAGCATGGAGGCCATATTTAGGCATGAGGATATAGCTTATGTTGCAAAATGTATGATTACAAGTTAGAAGACATCAAATAGTAGCTAGCAATACCAACCAAATATTCAGCTATTGTTGAATAGGCATGCCCAAGTGTTTGGCGAGATTCCCCCAGGTAGACCTCCTGACAAAGGTTTTGGGCACACCATGAAGCTTGAAGAAGGGGCTAAACCTGTGATCAACACACCTTAAAAGCACCCAAAGAAATTCAAGGACGAGATAGAACAGGCCAGGCCATCAACAAACTTCTAGTTGGGGGCCACATCAAACCCAATTCAAACCCATTTGCTTCATCAGTAGTTTTGATGAAGAAAAAGGATGGCACATGGAGGATGTGCATTAACTACCGAGCACTTAACAAAAAGACCATCAAGAATAGGTACCCTATCCCCGGGATTGACAAACTATTGGATGAATTGCATAGAGCAGTATATTTCTTAAGGATTGATCTGTGGTCCAGATATCATCGGATTCGGGACCGAGAGCAGGATGTGTATAAGACAGCTTTCAAGTGCCACTATGTGCATTTTGAATTCTTGGTCATGCCATTTGGACTAACTAATGCATCAACCACTTTCCAATCTTGTATGAACCACATTTTCAACAAGCAATTGAGGAAATTCTTACTAGTGTTCTTCGACGACCTCCTCATATATAGCAAAACATGGAAGGAACACTTGGGACATGTGGATGGGATTTTGAGAATAATGAAGGGGTAGTCACTTTATGCCAAGGCATCAAAATGTCAGTTCAAGATGGAAAAGATTCTTTATCTGGGACATATAATCAGTGTGCAAGGAGTACTGTGTACATCAAGAGAAGATTCATGCGATACTGGATTGGTCCACATCCAATAACCTGACAAAGTTACAGGATTTACAACTATTAAATATGATTGTCAAAGGATTCTCTCAGTTAGGTGCACAACTGACAAATCTGACAAAGAAAAGGGCATTGAGGTGGACAAAAGAGTCGGATAAAGCATTTAACAAGTTCAAGGAGGTGATGAACTCATGCCCAGTATTGGCCCTTCCCGACTTCAGCCAACCCTTTGTATCAGAGTGTGATGCTTCAGGTGACACGATAGGAGCTCTATTGATGCAAAACAGACATCTCATTACATTTGAGAGTTGGAAATTCAAGGATCAGGAGAGACTCTACTCCATATACGACATAGATGTTTCCCATTATGCATGCCTCGACAAAATTTAGGCAATACTTGGTAGGGGCAAGTTCATGGTCAAAACAGATCACAAAAACTTACATCACTTCTTGAAGCAAAAGGACCTATTGTCGCTCGGATTGTATAGGCACCGAGATAATGCTCAGGGTGAGCGTTGTCACTCTGATCCCCGCCCACTCTGTTCTCGTTGTCTCCCAATAGCAAGCTATGGGGGATAGTCCCTATAGAATGAGATGAAGGAAAACAAGTTGGAAACCAACTTGTTTGGGAGACATGGATGGGTGGCCTAGCCACTTGGTTGAATTTAAGCAAAGTTATTAATTCGATTAGATTTTAAAGTATGAGACCAGTGCCTTAATGGAGTCACAAATTCTTGCTTATAGTAAATTGGAACCAAATGACGGGATGGACACCCACTACTTTGAAATGATTGGCTAACCTAAATGATATACAAACCCTATGACTTATGTGTGATGCAAAGATCTTGGTTATTTTTAGTTAAATGCCTAGTCTAAATGTAACCTTCCCTTCACTATTTTGAAATTGGGTTCCAAGGTAGGCTGTGGGAAAGAGGCCAACAGGAAGCCAGATAAGGCCTGATTAACGATACCTTTTGTTGTGCTCCTATCACCCGATGTCTCCAGCGTTGTAGAGATTGTGGCTCTAGCGACTACAAGGTCACCGTGTTAACCACCGAAGAGTTGCCGAGGCCCCTCAAGCTAAGTGAGAAGGGTTGCCTTATGTTTCTATCAACCTAGCTTATGCTAGGAGGTAAATTATTATTGCACTCTAGATTTAGCATGCTAAATGCAATATGATGAGTGAAATTTATCTTGGATTAAGATTGTGTAAGTTACTTAAGTATCTTTTGTGAATTAGTTTTGAGGCAAGAGTACTTAACAATATTTAGATACAGTCTTAAGAAAGATAAATGTTGAACGATACAAGTGTAGACTTCAACAATATTCCACAAGATGCCAAACTTTTTAAGATTATAACAATTATCCAATTAGATGCCACAATATCAAAGACTTAGAATTTATGAAAGAGTGCAAAGTTGGACAACCAAGATGAGATAAGTCAATTTCAGATTTATGACAATTTATATCAACAATATTAATTCAGAAATTTCAGATTTTATCAATGTTATGACATCAATGAGAAACTACTTCAAATGATGAAATATGCCCAACACATGAAACATAAAAAGAATTCAATGACTAGCAAATGTAAAATTAGCTTGTTTAGACCCCCTTATGATGATGTATTCAGTGATAGTTTCAGATCTGATATTTAATTTACAGCATAAACCACCACAGATCAACGAATTAATGATGCAAAAAATAGATGACCAATATGCTCAAAAATGCACCAAAACTTGAAAAAATGCAATTTTTAGGGTTTTAGAGAATTTGATTCAGAAATTTCAGAACTGATATGTTTAATACAGCAGTGCAACAGTGACAAATCAGCAACCCAACAATACTTCAGACAATCCCTAATATATCCAAAAATAGTAAAATTTTGCCGGAAATTGAAAATTTGAAATTTTTTTGGCCTTATTTGTAATGACCCACCTATAACTATAAATAAAATACGAGTATTATCATACATACGAGACCTCCATATGATAGCTACGTATGCATGGACCCTCATGTATCCCACTATATATAAGCTAGTTACTACAGGAGGAGATACAAATTAAGGTAATGAATTAATATCTCACCAGAATATCATATATATGATAAATCCTTAAACTAACAGAAAATGTTAATTTTAATTTACAAATTAAAATTTAAAATTTAAAATTAATAAAATAATAATATAAATAAATTAAAACTATAAATTAAATAAATCAAATTAATTCATTAAAATAATAAATAAACTTTATTAAATCAAATCTACATATCCAAATAAAATCAACGAAATCAAATGAGATTTGATTTCATAAAAGTTACACGTAAGAAAATATTGGCACGAAGATGGGAGGAAGGCGGTGGATGAGGAATTAAAAGGAGGAAGGAAATCTTGAAACAGGGGGAGAAAAACCATTTTTACAACGGGAGCAGACATGAGCACAATTTTGGGAACACGGTGGTACAGTTATGAAGGGAACTTGAGTCTTGATTATATTGGAGTTTTTGGGCACAGGGGAATCAGATTGCTCAATTGGAAAGCATTCTGAGACTAAGTACCCAGGTTGTACCCAATTCGGCAGGGAGGTTTTGGCCGTTTTGGTGACATAGCCGGACAAGAATTGTCGCAGAGCAGAGAGGTTGGTATTCATTAGATTAGTTATTCAAATTCAGTATTCAAATTTCATGTTCTGGTATTTTGAAATTAATTTGAAATCACAGTTCTTACATTATTTAAGCTTTTTATTCATAAAACATTTGTAGACTTGATTCAGCAATTTACGCAGAAAAATCCAACAAGCAAAAAGTTAGAAATAGGCCAAATAAGATGCCCAAGTGACCAAAAGCTTGTGAAAATTTAGATTTTACAATTCTAAGTAATTTTGACCATTTAAAATGTGGTTTTAGGGCTTGAAAATTATCGATTTGACTGTTGTAGTAAAACTCAAGCAAAACAAGGGTTTCAAGGTCAAACCCTAGGCCCAAGGCTTATTTCTTCTACTTCTACATTCATTATTTCTTCTATTTCTACCTTTTCTAAGTTATCTATTTCTACTTTAGTGAAATTAGTGGGTTTATCCAGATCTAAAGCATTTATATCTATTTCACTATCTACGTTATTGTCTATTGAACACTCTATATCTATATTACAATTTTGAAACTCTCCTTCAGCACTCATGAAATCATAAATTTGAGAATCTTGTGAGAAAATCTGCCAATATTTCAAATTGTCAAGTATAACAGGCCTATGTCTCACTTCTGCAGTGTACTGGTGGTTGGGATGAAAAGGCAATTTGCAGGTACTAGCAAAAGTGGCCAGACTGTGAGCTTGCATATTTTGTTTCCTAGGAATAGCAGCAAAATCAGTTTCAAGAACATCCTTAATTAAATCTAGGACAGTTTCTCTGTATTGGCTGTGTCTAGGATTATTCATAGAGTATTCACCTTTGATTTGTTTTATAATCAATTCTGAGTCTCCCATGATAAAAACTCTCTTGGCTCCAAGTTTTCTAACCATTTGTAGTCCTAAGATTAGAGCTTCATATTCTGCCATGTTGTTTGTGCATTTAAAATTTAATCTAAATGCATGACCTTCAGAATGATTATTTTCCATGTTGCGAATCCAAACTCCTACACCTGCTCCTAATCTATTCACGAAGCCATCAAAATCTAAATGCCATAGAGACTCGTGAAAAATGTTTTCACTATTAGGAGCTTTGTATTTTTCTTCTACAGCTGTGATTTCATTTTTGTCATTGTTTGAATTATACAAGATGAAAGAGTCCATATCAGAATGCATGGAATATATAGGGAAATTCTGTGGTTTTTTTGCACTACTCACCATTTATTTCATCAAGGTCTCTCTGTAAAGCTTCCTTTGTTGACCAAAAACAGATATGGTGGCATATGACATGTCCAAGTGTAAAGATCCCTGCAATTTTGCTCCCCATGAGCGAGATAACAGCATTCCATACTTGGGTGGGATATCAGCAACTACTATGTCCATGACCATACTCTTTGCTAGGCATTGGACTAAAGTCACACACAAATCTTTAATCAGACCAAGGCATTTGACTTGGCTAGAATTTGACTTGGCTAAAATATGGTCTAGTAATATCTAAGCTTAATCTGTCCATGATTGCTTTTGGCATTAAGTTATGGGATGCCCCCAAGTCTAGCATAGCATTATGTACAATTTTATCATGAACATTTAAGCTAATGTAAAATGGAGGGATACCCCCTTGCTGATGTGTGCCATTTAATTCAGGACCAAACATTAACTCAAGTTGATCATCATTCAAGTTTACAGCATCCTCTCCTTCACCTATATTTAATGTTTCAATGATTTGTGCTCTATATGATTCATTTTTCACTGGTTCGGTCAAAGGAACTGATATTTTCAATTTTGCTATCTCAGTCTTAATGTTGAATGGCAAATGAGTTTTGCCTGATTGTATGAGATCTTTCTTAGTAAATGTGGTTTGTGTATTGTTATCTTCTTTTTCAGCACTTGGTAATTCAGTGTGTGTCTCAGCCGTTTTGTTTTGAATTCTCTTATTTGCAATGATTTGAGTAACAGTTTCAGTTTGAGTTTCAGATGAAGTTTATCTACGATTTTTGGGTTGGAAGTCTCTTGCGTGCCCCTAAGGAGAATTTGTAGAACTTTTGTCACAGAAACTTCTATTATCTTTTTAGTTTGGGTTTGGATTGATTTCCTAGTGGGAATTTCAATATTCATTTTGCTTCTAAGGTTGTATTGTTTGTGAACCTCATATATAGCAGATTCATAGCCTTGTTTGAAGTCAAAGGACTCTCCAGATTCTAATTGTAATTGTTGCAGCATGTACAATTCATGTTCCTTTGTAAGAAAAATAGCATCTTCATTTTTAATTCCTAATAGGTTTATCTGGGTGTCATCCTCTTCGTCATGGTTTTGTGAACCCTCAGCATAGTTTTCCTAGAAAGGAGGTCTAATCTGTTGATCTGGTATAGCATTATTTCCAGTATTAGGATTCTTTCTAAAGTTGGGGTTTCTTATTGGAGGTGGTTGTTGATTTTCCCACTGAGTTTTTTCTTTCCATGTTTTCTGATCTATCCATTATTCTTTCTACACTCTTTGGTAAACTATCTATTTTACCATCAGAAGTGGAAGCTTCCTCTTTAATGACAACTCTTTTCTCATTTCTCATCCTAGCTTTCTTCACTAATAGATTGGCATCTACACTAACAACATTACTCTGCATTTGTTCCAATGTTTCAGGGTTTCTTTCCCTTAATTGATATGACATATCAGTGTCAAAACCATCAGGGAATTTAATCAATGATAGGTTTCATGGAGGTTTAATATTAGCAGGGATTGCATTATACATGCTATTGAACCTAGTACAATAATCTTGAACTGATTCATTAGGAGCTCTTCTAATGTTATCATATTCAGATAGTATTTGCAGAAGGTTTTTTTTTTCTTTCCCATTTATCAATAAACAATCTATGAAAAGCAGCTAAATCTGCATGATTAGCTAGGAAACCTTTGAACCATTTCTTAACATCTCCTGTCAATGTTTGGGAAAATAACCTCATTTGGACATCAAACTCATCAATCTCATGCAACTCAAAATAGTCAGTGATTTTGTTCACATGCTGTTGGGCAGTATACTGACCAATAGCATCAAACAAAAAGATTTTGCTTTGGTAAACTTGGGGCATGGCATGAAGCTATGCTAGTAACACCAAAGGTGCATATCTATCTACCATGGCTGAGATTTTGGTTTGACTAGGGGGCAAAGTAGTGGTGCTTTAACAAGGACTTGAGATGGTTGGAGATGAACTAGATGATCTTAAAGTGTTTGATTGAAGAGGAAGTTGAGGAATAACTGGTTTAGGGGAATGAACGGTGGTGGATATTATGGGTGAGGTGGTGGTTAATGAAGCTGTATTTACAATATTTGAAGATTCTATAGAAATTTCAGAGGCAGCAATAGTAAGGGCAGCTAATTCAACTGATTGTTGAAGATAGGCATCATCTATATGGCTTATCAATGTAGAGGTTAAAGCTTCTAGCTTGTCCAAAGTATCCAACACAAGTTTATCTAAATCTGGATGTATAGGCACCTTTTTTGACTCAATGAATTGAATAAAATTAGGGTCTAACACAGTTTCATGAATTGCATTTTCTGATTTAGTTCTAAACAATTAAAGGTCAAATGACAAATCAAACGGAATATCCTCTAAAGTTGATAATTCCTCGGGGAGTGAATTTGCTTTAACTAACTGGCTACTACTTGCTTGAGTTTCTACCTTTTTAGGTTTGCTTAAAATTCTGTCAGGGTCATCAACTATTGTAGCAGGGTTTGGATCTGGATTTGCCCTGGTATAGTGAGTCTTTTTAGGAGCCAGAATTTTAATTTTTTAATTGTTTTTCGAAACTTTTTAACAACAACTCTATAATGACCTTAAAGTGCAAAAGATGAATTTTAAGGTTTCCTTAAAATTTTATTATACTAAGGACTAGTCCCCAGTATAGTCACCAATATGTTATCACTCCAATATTTCTCTAGAGTTGTTATGAAAGAAATGATTAGAGGTAACCACAAACCAACTTTGGAGATTAGGATCTAGCCTTCCTAATTCTCAGAGAGGGCTCTCTCTTTATGATTTAACTTCGTTTTAGTTATTTCATTTTAGGCTAGTTATGATTGTACTTGGGTTTTGATTTGGATTTGGTGGTGAGGTCACTAACTTAGATGGACAGAGAAATGTTTTTTACCATTGGGCTATGGGGTCAAATGTCAAGCAAACAGAACTGGATCAAGTTCTAAAAATAGTGTCTACAGGGCAAGGTAGCTGAGTAATTTCATATCTTAATGCTGGATGGTGAAGTTGGTTTCAATCGGATCCAAGGGGAAATTAAGTGTTCCTTAGGCCGGATAATGAAGTGAAAGAGGTCAACCGGGATGGGAGAGCAATTAAGGGTTCTCAGATCTGGATATCAAAAGAAAACATAGAAATGATTAACTGTTCAAGATAGAGTGTAATTAAAAAAATTCTGAAATAAATTTCCAATTAATTCATTCACTTTAGATAACATGTAAGTTTGTGAAATACATAAGAAGATAACAAATTTGACAAAAGAAAATAGTTCACTGTAATAGCTCAACATATGAATCCTGTAATGCAATCTTTTTAATATTTATTACTCAGTCCAGTCTGTTGACTTGAAAAATTAGTACAATAACCCTTAGGTTTTTGATCAATACAACTCTACAAATGTCTAGCAATCCACCCTCAATACTTCGAATTATGAAGTATTTATACAAAAATAGTTTACAAAATATCCGAAACTGTCTTGGGAATTAATCTAGGAGAAAGAAATATCTTCATGCAAGAAGATAGATATAGATCTTCAACTGTTGTATGTTGTCCCTGTTTATTTGGTTGTGCTGTCTTTATGCTCTGATATTTTGTTGTTTATTCTTTGCCTTGTTGGTCTTCACGCTGACTGTTCTTTTTACTTTGCCCTTTCTCAATTGATACTCTTTCATCTGGCTAGCCTGTTACTTTTCCTTTACTGTGCTTTTTCACTTTCACTGTGCATTTTTACATTATGACTGTGCATTTTTATATCAAGTCATTTAACTTCATCTGCATCTGGTAATTTGATATTTACCATTTTCCTGTAAATTTCATCTGCTTCTATATAATTTAGCAAAAGTGGACATGTTCACAAAAAAGTGCTTTACCTCATGTTGGAGGTAAAACAGGTTCTCAAATCTCTGATATAGAACCTTTCCAGTAGGCATCCCCTTCATAGAGGAAGTATTTACCTGATCCCTTGCCACCTCTCTGATTCTCCTGTTGTAGTCCTCTTGTGGCATTAATTTATCATTTATCACCAAGGGATTTGGCAAACCTTTCTGCCTCAGAGCATCAAACTTAACCATGAACCTGTCTATAGCCAGTTGCATGGTTTGACATTTATCTTCAAGGTTCATCGTCAAATTCCTCTTGGTGATGATCTTTTTCACTTCCAGTATTGTGCTAGTCCTGTCAAATATGTCCAGCTCCTGCAACTCATATTTGTTTTTAGACTTAAGGAAATGGATTAGTCTAGTGGCTTCTTGTGGCATGTCTCCCAGTTCAGCATTAACTCTCTGAATGGCTTCTGTAGCTTCTTTGACCAAGTCATTTTGTTCAAAGATTACTTGAATGGATGGCCAAATATTATTGACAGAGTCAATGATATTGGCCCATAATTGTTCTTTTGCTTGGCCAAGTGGCTCCTTTAATGTTAGCGCTTTTTCTAAGCTCTTTATCCTTGCATTCATTCTGGTTGACTTTTGTACTTCTTCTTTGTGCATAATATATGCAAGCTTATTGTCATTCTTTAGACTTGTTATCTTTTCCTTAAGCTTGTTTATCTTTGTGGTCTGAATGGACATGTCCTCCATTGCTTTGACCAACTTGTTTGCTTCATCACTTGACTGGGCTGCTGATGATGTCAAACATGTTGTTGATGTAGATGTTGTTGCAGCTGGAAGTGTTGTGGCCAGTGGAGCTGTAGGAGCCAATAAAACTGCCAAGGTGGATGGTACTACAGTAGTGACTGTTGGAATGGCAGTGGCAGTGGTAGTCTCAAGGCTGGCTTGTTTCAACTATATTAAGTTGTCCAACTCATTCTCCATTTCCTTCAATTGAACATTTAGTTGGAGAACAAGGTCCATCATTTCCTCCTGATGAGTTTGGCTTTCTAAGACCTCTTTTGTCTGTGGATGCTCTGAATGAGGCAGTTTCAGTTGCTTTCTGAGAGTAGCAATATCCTCATTCTTTTTCTTTATCAATTTCTCTGAGCCTTGACATCATTGGGATCATGTCCAAGCTCAATCACCAAGTCCTCTAGTGACTTGATCCTGTTGTCCTTGGCTTGTGAGGAGGCCTTTTCCAGCTTGTACTGTGCAGTGATATTGCCCAATGCAGTGTTGAAAATATCGGTATGGGCAAAATATTGGCGAGGGTCCATAAAACATCTTATCAGCAATATCGGCGAAAATATCAGCAAATATCGGCAAGCATAAAAAATGCATAATATATTCATTTTTTTCAGATTTTTAAATATATAGAGCAATAACAACATGAAATAAACACATTGGCACATAAATATGAAGAAAGCACTAATATATATGATGTCAAATAGAAATGATACATCAAAGGCGATACAAAATCCTGTTGATCCTTGATAATTGTCCATTCAAGGACTCAAATGTGGAGAACCAATACAAAATAACATCACATATATAAAAGTATCTCATCATCATGAGTTATATGTAGCAAAACAAATAAAACTAGCAGCTATCTATTTGAAATCACTGCCCTCTCCCCCTTTTATGGGAAAACATGATGGGTTGTTTGCCAAGCCTGCCCCTAATAATAGAAGGCCCTGGCCCTGCCTCTGCACCTAATGTCAAATAATGAGTGCTAGGTATGGAGCTGTGCTCTCCTATATCTATAGCAGATGGTCTTGATGTTGATGCTCCCACAGTGTCCACCTCCTCCTCCTGCTCCTCCTCCGAGTCCTCCTCCTCTTGTTGCCCCTATTCTAATGGATCATCTGGCTCTAAACATGAAAGTGACTCCTCCAAGATGGGCTCCTCAAACTCCACCCTCCACTGAGACAATACATCAATATTGTTTAAGGAAATGGCACTTGCATCTGTTGGTGCTTCTATTTGCCTCACTCAAAGTCGGATGTTGTAATGCACATACACTAAATCATTGAGGCATGCGAACTCCGCCTTGTAAGAGTGTCAAAAAAACTAATGAGTCTTGACTCTTGACTCTTAACACTTGAGGGTCATAAATTAAAAATTAAAAATTAAAATAAGTGTAATTGCTCAACTCAAGGTTGGGGCTCAAATACACTCTAATTGCGCTCACACCCTGAAGAGCTACATGTTTGACTCAAGATTCATATGGCCAATTTCTGCAAATTTGATGCCCTTGCACCATAGCTTCGCCACCAAATATCTACAACAAAATAAAGAAATAAAAAATTCAAAAACTTAAAACATAATTAAACTTTCAAATAAATGTTACATAATTGAATTTTTAAAAAATAGAATTATAAGTAAGGAAATTCTAAATTGAAAATTCTAATTTCTAATGAGTGATGACTTGTCACTTACGTGGCATGAAGAGGGTCCTTTCCCTAATAGCATCATCAAAGCCAAATAGGCGAACACAATCCCGATAAAACTATATCTCGCGATTGATTTTGCTACGAAGCTTAAGCTCAGGTACCATCCTATGAATACAGGAATGGAGCCCTTCCATCACCTCACCATTAAAATCAAAGCCGCATTTGTATGAAAATGTGGGGTTGAGGAAGAGTGTTGCTACATGAATGGGTCGATGAAGCATCCCTGTCCACCGACTATCAATCACATCCGATAACATCATATGCCTATTAAGGCCAGCAGAACCCTTGTTTGCGTAATAAGAACGAATGGCCTCCTTGGCCCTATCCATGGCCTTATACAAATAAGCCAATGCAGGCTTCTCCCCATCTACCAATATGAGAACCTTTACTATAGGTTCACTAACTAAGCATGCTTCTTCTACTCCACACCAAAATGTCTCAGAGTACACCATTTTTGCAATGGCTTTCCCGTCCTGTCTCCTGTTGTATCTACAATTACGCCAGTCATCAGACACAAACATTTGCTTCAACTCAAACTGACATCGAAGCAAATGCTGAAGAGTAATAAGGTTTGTGGAAAAACGTGTGATCACAGGATGCTACAACTCCTTGTTTCTAGTGAACTTCCTCGTGAGGCTAAGAACAAAATCATGGTTATAAATAAACTTAGGGACACTCCTAGCCATATCAACCACCTCCTTGATGAAGGAGAGTTTCCCCATATCCTCAAGCAGCAAATCGATACAATGTGCTGCACACAGAGTCTAGAACAATGTGCGATGCCTCTCCATAAGCATCTTGTCGTCAAACACATATTTAGCTGCATTGTCTATTATGACTTGCACCACATTCTGCACACCAATCTCCTAAATGAACCCATCTAACAACTCACATATCGTTGTTGCATTTTTGATATGTTCTAATGCATCCATTGATTTAATAAACATGGTACCTTTAGGACAATGTACCAAGAAATTTAGAAGGGTCCTACCCTTCCTATCTGTCCAACCATTAGACATCACTGTGCATCCAGTAACTTCCCATGTTTTTTTCAACTCCACCAATCTAGAGTTGATGTCCTGCTTTTCTGCTTGAAGAATTAGCCCCTGCAACTCCTCATACGTAGCACTTTTGTACCCTGGGCCCACAACAACAATAGCATCACACATTGGCTGCCAAAATGGATTGGTTTTGGTGATGTTGAGAGGTAAGTCACTCCAGAAAATACACCTCCCCATGACTCTATCTACTTCTTGCTTCTTTTTTTTAACAAGTGATTTTATGCCAGGTTGTGATCCATGTCCTGTTCATGGAACAAAAAGTGATGACCTTGTACTAGTAGTAGCAAGTGATGTTGTGGAGCCCCTCCCACTACCCTCAACATCAAAATTAGGAGAAGATATCCCGAAATATCTACCTGCACATTCAACCTTGTTTCTTTCTGTCTCTTCCCTCTTTTTGTCTTTTTCATCAATTGCCTCAAGAGTTTTTTGTATAAGCTCCGGACTAGAAACTATACAAATCCCAACATCATGTTCAGTGAGTCTAGCCAGATGGTATTTTAATCGTGTAACCCCTCTTGTCATCCTGTTCCCACACAATTTGCATGTAAGATATGCCCGATTTGTCCCACCATCCGGCTCCCCATACTCCCAAAATGGGTCCAAGGCTTTTGGCATATTTGAATTTTGTAGTGAGCTAACTCAAACCTAGGGCACCAAAAAAAAAATGGAATTAATAAGTAATAACCACCTCATTTTAAAAAATAATTTTTTGCCACATTATCTGCAATGTGAATTCAATGAAAAACCATAAATGACAATAAGAGGGTGCATTTGAAAGTTCAAAAAAAAAATGGAGTTTGTTGTACAAATATGGAGAAAACCCTTGCATTTGCAAGCATGAAGATCATAGCAAATGAAAAAAAAAAAAAAAACAAGCAAAATGTTTGTAGGCAAATAGGCAAGCAAGAATAATCCTAAAACTATCAAAAATTTCATTAACATAGGGGTTTATTTGAACATCCCTGTTAATGGAAGAAATGAAATTATCTCACTGTTCTTCAATCTTAGATCAACAAAATCTTCATTGTTGGTGGCGATAATGGCTATTCAACACTCAAATCCTCCTTGGCAACAAGCACATAGCTCTCCCCTTCCTTCTCTAGCAATGAAAAATGAAAATGAATGAAAAAAACAAAATCGGCCTTTTCTAGCCGTGGCGGCAATTTTTTCTGTGCCTGGGCAATATTTGCATTGTAGCGCGACATTTCCCCGAGATATCGCCGATGTTTCGAAAATATCACGATATTTTCGGGGAGACAAAATATCGCGATATTTCCTCGACGATATCTCGTCTCCCCGAAAATATCGCGATATTTGCAAATATCGACGATATTGTCAACATTGGTCTGATGAACCTTGAAGTTTATGTGCAGTCATAGCCTTACTTGTCATGGTGGAATAGATCATCTCACCAGCCTATTTGTGAAACTCAATTTGGTCAATGGGGTGAACATCCCTGGCCAAAACCTCAAAATCTGTTTTCCTATAGTCTATTGATGATCTTGGTTGTTGGACTGTAAGTTGCATGAATGTCATCTGCATTTTTCCTGTTTTGATGTCAAAGGCTGACATTAATTTGGTTTGATTTGCAGGTGTCTGCTTGAAGTATTGGGCATATGTCTCAGCCTTCAATTTCTCATTCCTCAAATTAATTTCCTTGTACCTATCTTTAATATCCATCTCTTTATCAACAGGCCTGGTGAAAGAAGAGACCTCAACGCTGAGTGGTCTCTCAATAAGTTGGGTATTTGAGGTAGAGGGCTGGTGTGTTTCTTCTGAAACTGTTGGACCTTTGCTCCTGTCCACCATTGTATCAGTGTCAATGATTTCCATTGTTCCATCGGTGTCTTCTTGTTCAGTTACAGGATTAAGCTTGGGCCTCTTCCTGTAACTGATCTCAAACTGTTCATCTGTGGTTTCTATGGCTGAAGTAGAACCTTCTTCCCTGGTTCTCTTTGCATTTCTATCTTCATTTGTTGGAGTCTGTAAAATAGGAGGAATATTCATTGGTTCTCCTACTTCTGGAACCTGCAGAAAGGAACTTGTATCAATCTGTTTTTCTACATCAATTAATGTATTCTCCACATCAACTACTGTATTGTCCATGTCTATCAAAGTATTTTCCAACAATTCTGATTTTTTGGCAAATCTCTCCATGTCTGGTCTGGGATGATGGATGAAAGGACCCAATTTGACCTTGAGCCTTACCTTATTTATGACTCCATAAGGGTCATATTGCCACATAAAATTGTTCTTGAATTTCATCTGCAGTAGAATCTTATCGGTCTCTGGTCTAGCTTCCCTAGTATTACAAATGAAGGGGCCCAATTGATTTTTCATTTTGAATTGGGTCTTTTTCCTAGCTAATAGGAAATTTACTTCATCAGAATTTATAATCTGTCTAAAGTATTCTAGAGCAAATATACTCATGGGGAGGTATTTGGGCAGTTTGTAGGGGGCAAGTTTGCATCCATATATCCTTATCTCTGTGTGGTGTTGGTACAGATACCAGTCTCCCACTTTATTGTTCTTTTCCAACTATGGAACTCTTTTGATCTCTTGACTGATTCTAGGTTGATGGCTACTGGTTAGCATATTCATAACTAGATGGACAAATGAATCAATGAAGTCTTTGTTGGAAAAAATGGTGGAGAATTTCTGGATCCATGGTGTCCAGTAAATGACTAATCTTGGATTTCCTTTGGTATCCAACTTCTGGATACTAACAAGAAATTTGTCTGACTGATAATATAAAAACATGTGAAAAAATATAGATGAGTACTTGAAGACTCTCTGAGTAGGTAGTCTGATGAATTGCTCATGCATTCTGTCTGCTATGAACTGAGCATAGTTATACATTGTAGCAGGAGGCTTGCCTGGGCAAAAGATGGAAAGGAAGGCAAGAACAACCTCATCCACATGTTCATCAGAGGTGTAGCCTAAAATGCAGGAGAGCATGGTTATGATTTGTCTACCTCTCTCAGAAAAAATGGTGGCAGCATATGGAGGACTTTCTGTAGGAGTATGACACTCCTCTATGATGAAGGTTTGGAAAATTTGGGCTATCCTGGGAAGGTCTAACTTGGTATAGAGGTCAAGCAAGCCTTCAATAGAAAGTGGGGTCTCATTTGGGCTTGGCTGGACTTGCAGCATTTGGTTAATGGATTCTGCAGTGATGGTGAACAAAACTTGCTAGTCAGGGGTGACAATTGCTCTTTGACTACAAATGTAGCAAGCTTCGCAAAAGTGGATGATTGCAGGGAATGGGTGTATTTCTAGGAACAAATACTTGGGCAAGTTGGACTCCCAAAGGTGAATGTCATCATTCTCGTTCAAAATTTTGTCTTTACTCCAGCAGTGGAGCTTTAGTAGGTAGGCAGGGGAAGCAGTGTCCTTAATTTGGAAGTCTTTGTCTGCTAATGCAAGGTGGTCGATATCCAGGTGAGGGGTTTGCAGAGGTCTTACGTCCAGAGAGGTTTGGGAAGCCATAGTTGGGTTTAAAGAATTGAATTAGGCTTTTAGTGGTTTCAGGAGTGAGGTTTAGAAGCTCTGGTACAATGGGAGGGTAGTTACAGTCTATGAAACAAGGTTTGGGGTGTATAGTAGGTTTCTCTTCAATTTAGGAAAGTTTCTTAATTAATTCAATTAATTAACCTTTCAATTTAAACTGTGTTTTCAAATTCAAGGGTCGTTATGGTTTTTTCCAAGAATACCTGGAAATTGGCGACTTGGCATACAAACTAGGTTCTATGGTAATTGTAGAAGGTACTAAGGCTTCAATTGTCAATTGGTTGCTTCAATTGGGGATCCACAACGTCTTCATGTGGCAAAAGGTGGTCAATTTGGTCGCACAGAGGTTCAGGGTGTCGCAAACGGCTTAGCAGAGGTTTAAAGTGAGAAACGAGCGAAAAGAACAATTTGGGAATTTTTCGGCCTTTTAACGGGTAACGGTCACATTTTGGCACAGAAATAATGAAATGAACAGTGGGCAGTTTTCGGCTTAGGTGGGGAGGTGGTTTTGTGCGCCATCGCACCACTTTTGGATGGTGGGCGGTATTTTTCGCAAGCACGCAATGTAACCCGGTGCCGCCACGTAGCAGAACAGTGCCCAAGCAAAATCGTGAATCTTGCATGCTCTCAGGCTATTATCGGTCGGACGATGAATCCGCGCGATATTGCTGTACACTGTCAGATCTGGGGGTAGGAGATTGGAGGGCTATCGCACAGTTGAGTTGCACGGATGGAATCGGGAAAGTGGTTGGCAGGGCCCGAAATTTAATTACAGCAAATTGTAATTAATTAACCAATAATGTGGGGATTTTCAATATAATCTGCGGGCTAATAAAGGTGGGACCATGCGTTATATGGCGAGGTTTAATTGCACCAAGGGTTGGTGGGTTAAAAAGGGTTGTCGGGAAATACAAAGTGGGGGATGTTAATTACATAATGCAGGGGCATAAAAACTTAGGATAAAGGGTTTTGTGGGTTTTTGAGGGGAAAAGGGAAATTAATAAGGGGGGAAAAGTGATATTTGTAATGGAGAATGGGTTTCACACTAAGGGAAGGGGTTTTGGGAAGGGGGGATGATTTTTTGAAGGATAATTTCTAGGGAAATGTGTGAAACCAAGGGGTAAAGGTCAAAATGAGGGGAAAGGGGTATTTATAAGTGATGAAGGGATAATGGGGAAATTAGCAAATAAGCATGTGGGGGTGTAATGAAATGAGGGGAAATAAGTAAACAAGCTTGGTGAATATCCTTTCTTTCTCACAAATCCTCTTGCACACAAAACATAGGATCAAGCATGATAAATGCACTTTTGATTTAGCAACCTTGTGCATTTGCAACATTTTTTCTACCTGCCCTCTATCTACCCTAACATTTTCTCTTCATTTATTGGGTGCATTTGAGCTTGTTGGCCCTTTATTCCTTTTTCTTTTGACAAGCAAATTATTTAATTCTAACCTTATAACTTGCAATGGCCCAGATTAAACTAATGAGCTCATTTTTATTCTCTACCTAACTACTGATTTGCCAAGGTTAAACAGTTTGGCTAGATCTTTATTCTCTATCTATCAACATGAAATTTAAAGCATGAATGAGTCAAGATTAAGCTATTTGACCATCATGGATTGTGGCATTTTTGACAAGCTGCACACAATCTTATTTTACAATGTAAAGCAAAAGGAGTGGCATTTGAATTTGCACACTTTCATGATCTATTTTTATCTCTTTTTTGAGATTCATATTTTTTTACCTTTTTTATCTTTTCTCTTTCTTTTTGTCCTTTGATTATTCTTTTAGGACATACGCTCTTTACATTTTTTTATTTTTAATATGGAAAACATTTTGCAGAAAGCAAAAGTATGTACAATATTACAAGACTAAACATAGCCAATTCAAAATTATGAATCATATTATTATAGGACCCTAACACCTTCTTTCTACTTCTATGTACAGTCTGACCATGCCACCTACTGCTGCTCGAATAGTAGCACAAAACAAATCCATTTGAATGCATGCACCTAAATTAGCTGCAAATTGCCGAAAGAGAAGTATTCCGCATACAGTTGGCACATCAATGGCTGCTATATCCATGGTGACGATTTTGTATGGATAATCTGCTAAGACATGTAAATCTTTAACCACACCAAGGACTTCAACCTTTCTAGAGTCCATTAAACAAATGTTATGGTATGGTCTAGAAATCCTTAAGTTTATTTGCTCCATGACATTCTTGGTTATAACATTCTTAGATGGCCTGGAATCTAGCGTGCAATTGTGAAGTAATCTGTCATTTATGTCCAAACTAAGAACGGCACATGTTTTTAATTAGTGATATAACAGTTGGTATCCTTTAACTTAATTTCTTCATCCAAAGGATTAATTTCGTCATCCTTTTGTTGAAACATACCCAAAGCCTTAAAGAAAGATGCCCTTTAAGATGGAATCTTTAAGAGTTCAAGTACAAGGACAGACATCTTAACATTATTTATCCATGCAGCCCAATCCATGTTCAAACCAGATTTGGGTCTTTCATCTGGAACATGTTTGTTCTAAATTTGACCTTTACCCCTCCTTTGATATGTGTAGCCCTTACTCTTTGCAAGTTCTAGAACTTGTTCCTGAGTTGGTTTATCACCATATGCCTGAGTAATGGGTCATTTTCTTCATCGAAGGTGTTTATTGCAAAGGTTGAATAAATCATATTGGCACATGGCCTTTCACTTGATTCACCTTGACTTGCATTATTACTTTGTTGATATCTACTTTCTTCTAAGATCCTTCAAGCAAAGTCACACGTACTTTCTTCATGAAAACTGTCACAAGGTCTATAGAAAGGAATAGACTCATCAACTACGTTGACAGAATCAAGTAGTGTAGGAAGCCTTTGATCGTTTGAGGAATTTCTTTTTGGTCACTGATTGCTATTGTTACCTCTATTATTATTATTGTTATGGGGAGTCATATTTTGTATTTACATCCCGGTATTCCTTTCCATCTGTATTAACTGATTATGCATGTCATTTATCTATTTGGCATGTTTAATTTCAATATCCCTAACCAGCTTGGTTAATTCTTTAACCGTTTCTGACTATTCTTTGACTTTAACCGGACCTCTCTCATAGCTAGGGATCTCAGATTAACCTGAAGCCTTTTTATCTTTTTATAACTCTTTAGTTGTGTTTTAGTCAACAGCTAAACTAACAGGATGAGCTCGTCTTATCTCGTATTGAACTTCTATATGGTAGGCCTTAAGATATGTTTCCATGACTGTTTTGTCAAGAGGCTTGTAACCCTGATTCATATCCCTTAGTAATTTGTTGAACCTCTTGTTAAACTCTACCACTGTTTCATTTTCTTTATTTTTAATTGTATTGAATTTCTTTACTAAGAACTTTCCTCCCCTCTTATCCCCATATTTGTCTCTGAAGGTGTTGAGAAGGGTTCTCAAAGAATCAAAGTAATTATCACCCTTGTCGTGGAACCAATCAATCGCACTACTTTCCAATGATAAGACGAAGTTTCATCCTGACGTTTTCATGATTATAGTTCGTAGAATGAGCATATCTATGGAGAAACAAATCAAACTTCTTTATATGTTTTTCAGCATTGACAACATTATTTCCTTCAAAAATCGGCAATTTGTTCATAGTTGACTCATTTGATAGATCATGCAGATACTCCTAGATGTTGGTGAAATTGCAAGGCTCATAGAAGTCACCCAGGATGTCTTGATTTGGAGGATTGATGAAAAGTAGATGGAGGTCAAGGAGAGCTTCCTGTCCACAAAAAATTTAAATGATCTCTAGAATGTAACTTGTTTAACCGAGCTCTTAGAACATTTTCATGATCGGGAGCGGGGTTAACCAGGCTACCAAAATTCCTTCTAGAGTGTGTTCTAGTGAATGGATGAACAAGTGGAGTCACCACCCAAACAGGAAACCAACCTAAATGTCCAAGTGTTAAATGTGAGAATGAACAAGATGAGAGGATAAGTGAGAAAAAAAATAAGGTGATAAGAAGATAAAAAATAATGCTAGATAGGTGCCAAAAAAATGTTGCGTTGGCAAGATAAATGGGAAGATGGAGTATGATGAGAAGATTATGAGAAATTGTCTTAAACCCCAGCAACAAGTCAAACTTGTCCCCGGCAACGACGCCAGAAAATGTTCTGTCGCTTGACGAGCAAAATGGAATAATCAGAATAATGAGAACGTTGTTAACCCCAGCAACAAAACGAACTTGTCCCCGGCAACGGCACCAGAAAATGTTGTCACCCAGATTGTATAGACACCGCGACAACAGTCAAGGCGGGGGTTGTCACTTTGATCCCTGCCCACTCCATTCTAGTTGTCTCCCAACAACAACCTATGGGTGGTAGTCCCTATGGAATGAGATGAAGGAAAACAAGCTGGAAACCAACTTGTTTAGGAGACATGGATGATTGGCCTAGCCACTTGGTTGAATTTAAGCAAGGTTATTAATTCGATTATTTTAAAGTATGAGACCAGTGCCTTAATGGAGTCACAAATTCTTGCTTATAGTAAATTGGAGCCAAAAGACCGAATGGACACCCGCTGCTTTCAGATGATTGACAAACCTAAATGATATGCAAACCCTATGACCTATGTGTGATGCAAAGATCTTTGTTATTTTTTGTTAAATGTCTAGTCTAAATGTAACCTTCTGTTAACTATTTTGAAGCGGGTCTCCAAGGTAGGTTGTGGGTTGTGGGAAGGAGGCCAACAAGAAGCAGGCTAAGGCCTTATTAATGATACATGTTGTTGTGCTCCTATCACCCGATGCCTTCGGCGCTGCAGAGAATGTGGCTCTAACGAATGCAAGGTCAACATTTTAACCATCGAAGAGTTTTCGAGGCCCCTCAAGCTAAGTGAGAAGGGTTGCATTATGTTTCTATCAACCTAGATTATGCTAGGAGGTAAATTATAAGTGCACTCTAGATTTAGTATGTTAAATGCAAAATGATGAGTAAAATTTGACTTGGATTTAGATTGTGTAAGTTACTTCAGTATCTTTTGTGAATTAGCTTTGAGGCAAGAGTACTTAACAATCTTTAGATACAATCTTAAGAAAGATAAATGTTGAGCGATACAAGTGTAAACTTCAGCAATAATCCATAAGATGCCAAACTTTTTAAGATTATAACAATTATGCATTTAGATGCCACAATATCAAAGACTTAGTGTAATGTTCCAAACTAGGGAAAATAGTGTTATGCAAAGCAAATAATAAAAACAACACATAAAATTGAAACATTCAATGCACACCCATAAAATGTCCAGGAATATCCAACAACTAAGTCATTTTATTATAATCTTCGAGAAATGTACAATAATGTGGAAGTGGTGCACCTGGGCTTGCCCTAATGGCAAGCATGATCAAACCCAGGTGGTAATATGTCAAGTCCAGAGGGCACAATAACTACTGCAATGATGCCCTGTGCTACCCCTATGAAATAGTGCTCTCTGTTGCAAGGATTTTTGTTGGAAACCCAACCTCCATGCTCAGAAAAATTACAGAAAATTAACCCCAACCTCTCCATCAAATACCTAGAATAACCAATGTTTTAAAACTCCGACTCCGATTCCGACTCGGCCAAGGGTCGACTCCGACTCCGACTCGGTATCGACACGGCCGGCTCGATTTCAATGTCTTGGTCATTGTAAAAAATACATTAAATATTTATTTTTTATAAAAACACATAATTTTAAAGATTTTCAT
>APFE031173076.1:163439-176777 GCA_000404065.3 Pinus taeda
TTCATGGTAATGTTAAAAATTTAAGTAAAATGATGAAAATGAAGATTAAGGAGAATGTCACTTTTACTTTAAGAATTTAACATTACCATGAAATTTGAATAGCATATCAATACTAGCAGAGGGGAATGGACCCTAAAGACTAAAAAACCAATTAATAAAACCATTTGGAGTCCCCACACTCAGAAAAAACATAAAACAATCAAAAAATTGCGTTTTTGGGGGTTCACTGGCCACTTTCCTTGACCCAGTCGGGTTGATATGGACTCGGCCGGCCGAACCGGTTCAACCACCGAGTTAAAAAAAAATTGGCCGAGTCGGTTCCGAGCCGACCAGGTTTAAAAACACTGAGAATAACCCATGAAGGAATTGGCCAAATGTTGACATCAGAATTTTGGTCCAAATTCCCTTTAGCTCCTCTAGCTGCTGGTTGAGTTGGGACCCCTGTTTGACCCTTTAAATCTGCCCAGAAAATTCTATAAAATTAGGAGTGTGAACCTTGCCCAATACCAAGAAAAACCCAAAAGGGTTTCCCTTGGTTCCAACCTTCAAAAATTGGCCCTTCACAGCTTGGCCCTCCTCCAATTTCAAATTTTGTTGTTGTGACTAATCCTGTCAATCTCTGCTCTCCCTACTCCAGCAATCCTCCTCAAATGGCCTCCAGAGTCTAAGTGATCTCCTACTTGTCCCGGCTAGTTTGAACTCTACAATTCCTTCCTCCAACTCCCACGTGAGCCCAATGATGGCTCTTTGCGCAGATCCAGGTAAACGTAAATTGAATTGCTCCAATGCAGCAACCTCCTCCTCCAAAACTCTCCCGAAAGGTTGATCCTCCACTGTAGCTTCAATGCCCAAACTCCCCTAGCAGTTGCTGCCCGGATGAACCCACAAGCAACACCTACTGACTCTCCTCCAAGGTGGTTCGAATTGACATCTTAGGGTGGTACTCGAAGTCCACCGAAGCAAGGGTTGAGATATCCGCTTGGAGACACTCGTGTGCTAAACAACACAGTAACTCGGCTAAGTAGCTCGAGCAACTAACAAGGTTGAATTCAATATGTCAAAAGATAAGATGTTGAAATGAGGAGAGTTGCCTTCCTTATATAGATTTCATGGAGCACTTTTCCCTCCATTTTCCCCCCATCGTGGGTCCCTCACGTAACCATCGATTTCCCCTCCATGCAAATCGAACTAGGGAATGCGTATTCTCCCAGTGGGGGTGGCCCCCATGTACAAATTAACCACATCGAAATAACTTCTAATAAGTCTAGCCTCCTAATAAAATCGAATGGTCCGCATCACCTCCAAAATTGGCCCCAAAATGTAGAAATTAATCTTCTTCCAAAATAATTTAGGAATAGACATTACAGTGTTCCCCTCCCAATTGTTGCTTGTCCCCAAGCAACTTCAATGTTGGATGCTCAAGTATGCACTCGCCCTCCCAAGTAGCATCCTCATCCGACAAGCTCCTCCAATGCACCAAAAATCGCTTGTCCTCAAGCAACACCTGAGAAAGCATCCTCTCTAACTGTTGCTCCCCACTATAACAGTACAATGTGCCAGGGTCCCAGATGTGCCACTGGATCATGCCTAACCTCTGCACTGTCCTGATATGAAAGAATCCTTCAATACCAAGATCCCAGGAAATTCTTTCCAACATGAAGCTTCCCTCGCTACACTCACTATCCTGCCTAGTGAAAGTACTAGAAGTCCCCTACTCCATCAGTGGCTCGCTAAAGCCCAATGGAAGATCTGTATGATCTCCCCTTGCAGTAGCCGACGCATCCCAAAAGGTTATTGAGTTGTGAAGAGTTGTGATGTCCCAGTTCCCTGCTAGTCCCAGAGTGGTGCCACTATGCTAACATTGCGCTACTCTGACTATGTCATACAGCGCATCGTGCGCAGTCAATATCCTCCTCGCCTGGAACTCGATGGTGGAATACTGAAAGAGGTGAGACACATCCTGCATGGGCATCTCCATCACACCAAGGCCTACCCATCCAGATCTAACTCCGTACCTATGCAGCAACAAAGAATGTCTGCCTCCCCATATGATGAAACCCTTTGTGAACCCCCATGTGTCATCCCAAGAGCGAAATATATCACTCTCCGCCACGACTCTGCTCATCACGAGTGATCTATCAATCAACTAAATCCTTGCATCCCATAGCCAGACCTGTCGCAGCATAGCCATGTCAACCGATGGAATCCCTCTGGCCCTCATCTCTAGTCCCTGCATGTGATCACTATATAGGCTCCATATATCGTGGGCTAATCTGATGTAGCTTAATCTGCCCTGTGCCTACCACTGTGTAGTACCGATGATCACTGGAAGCCACGTGTGCTAAAGAGCTACCCCTTGAATGCAACCAAAAGATGGGTATCTGATACTCGTAATCAACTCAAGGCATGTGGATCCCTCCTGTCCATGTCTACCATCCGCCCTCTCGATAATGTGCCAATATAAGGTCTGGAGCCCGAACACATCCTAGGAAACTACCTCAGTCGCACCAGTTATCCTCTGCTCATGCTTGGTCCCGACATGCCCTAAGAAAAGAGTGACACATGTCTTCCTCGAGACTAGCTCCCTAGACGTAGGCTTGGTGATGAATGATATGCCACCCCTGCAGATGATCACCTCATTCCCCAACCTGTGGTTGTCAACTTACGCACTAATCCAATGCCACTACTGAAAAGTCTCCCCCATGGCATGCTGAGTGTCACCCAAATATCTCGAGTGAACTCCTCGTCCCCCACTGCTCATGCCGAAAGTGCAGAAAGTTGACAGCGAAATCCACTGAGCCCGAGAGGAATGTAGAAGAGGGTCAAGCGTGTGAATCCCCGCGGATACCATCAAGAATCGCTCATTGTTGAAGTTTCTAAGTCTACCAATTAGAAACCCTCCATGCACTTTACTAACTTATTCCTACCTACTTGTTCCATTACTTAACAAGTTATTTACAATGTGAATACTGAAAATAAACACTAGTGCATGCTCAACATATTACAGATCATCAACTAAAGGAAACATATACAAGCACACAAAATGACACCGTTATTTTTGGACCAATGTCCCCAGAAAAATCCAATGCGGGAAAACCTTTGCAGCTATTTGAGGGTTTTCTTATTAAGCAATTTCAGAGCCCAATCTGGGTGCCAAATACGGCTTACGCAACAGAGAATGCCCTTGGCAGTAGTACCTCTCAGTTTGAGACAGATGTCTCGGCTAAAACCCCGGATAAACCCTCCAGCAGCTCCTCAGCTCCAATTTGCCCCAGAAACCCCAACGTCAGCCTCTCTAGACTACGTCAGCCTCTCTCTACCCAGCGTTGGCCCTACGTCACCCTAAATAGGCCTGCATTAGCCTCAAGAGGCCCTGCGTCAGACTTATGGCCCTCCGCGTCAGCTATGCTACCCTCTCTGAAGCACTACGTAGCTCCTGGCTGCCTCTATGTGGCCCTGCGTGAGCCCTGGCTGCCTCTGTGTGGCCCTACGTGAGCCCTCGCTGCTACTGTGTCACTCTCTATGGCTCATGCGCTGATCTCCCAGCATTATCTTTGCCTCTCTCTCTCTCTGTACTCACAGCCCCTCAGCTGCAACTCTGATCACTAGTTCTATCTCTCTTAGCAAACCCCACTCTAGAGAATAGAATGATTGATCATCTGGTGTATCCTCCAAGTAACCCTTAAGCCTCCTCTTATACTTTTCTCATCGACATATCAATGACCGAGATTATGTCCCTAATCAACAGCTAAGATTAGATCTAGCTTGATCCATGTCTTTTGGACCATTCTAACACAGTTTCATATTAATCTACACTAAATTTTTAATTTCCCTAAGTTTAGACTTAGGGATTCCATTAAAAATATTAATTATTTTAATATTTCTCACACTGTTTAGAATTTGCCCAAACCCTTTCTGGGTATTGGATATCTCATGTGCCCCAACCTCTCCACCAAATTTCATGGCTAGAGCACATCCGATGCTACCCCAAATCAACACTCATCTGTGTCCCCGTCGAACCTGGGTGAACTACGCCCAAAGATATGCCTAGCATTTCCGTCCAAGGGTCTCCCTGGAGGCAACACTTCAAGACCTCGTTGTGATACACCCCTACCATCAATCATCCCATTATTCCTGGACATGCCAATGTACACTGCAACCTAACCCTATACACCGTTGGATACCCTTGGCTATGATTATGTCAGCCTGTACTGTGCTATGTCCCGCCTGTGTCACTATACCTGTCACTCCCCGCATGTACTCAATGCGATGTGAGGCACTCCCACTTCGCAGCGCAGTCCAACATACTACGAAAAACCCCATGCGTCTCCATGCCCATCTGCAGACCACTACTCCATGCTAGATGCTCCCACCCATCCCTGAATGAGATGGCCTAAAGCTGTGTCCATGTGCATCAGCCCGCATCCAACCCGGATCATCACCTCCACTGTCACATCACCATGCTCTCCGATGAGGGGACCTCCCCTCCAAGTCCTCCCTAAGGGATCCAAGAAGTGAACCTCCCCAGGTGTCAGCAGTGATGCCACCACTGCTCTTCTCCTCTGTGTCTCACACAAATGCAAAGAATCCCCAGCTCCATACAAGACACTATCTAGTGGCCTTCCAATGCCACCTTCTCCGACAAACTCCTACCAGAGTATGATGATCATCCTGAGACCCCATGTACAATTGTCATACCAAGACAACCCAAGGAGTCAACCCAAAAACTAGTTGGCCACTAGTGCTAACCGAAACTCTCCTAGCGGAGGTGCACGCTCGATTGTTAGGTCAACTATACCCTCTAGTTCGTAGCCAACCAGTATACCTGGGAAATGATAGGTGGTCCCTCCCAGATCCCAATGCCAGTCGGGGCTTCCAGAATCCCCAGTGCCTGGAAAATCCTACTACACTCCACTTGGGTCCACTACATCTCCATAGTCCACTCCACTTGGTACCAACTCAAAATATCTCGCCACCCAACCCCAAGAGAGGGATCGAATGCACGAACTCCCGCACATAGAACAACCCCAAGAGAGGGATCGAATGCACGAACTCCCGCACATAGAACAACCCCAACATGCGCATGTTGCACCCTGTGAAACTCAAGTCGTCTCATCTTGCTATCCTAGTCAATACATACAATCTAACTAGGTAGCTTTGTCTCACTCTGTCCAATGGGCCAACGTAACCTAACAGTGTTGCCAACCCCGTCTATGTATACCCAAAGAGGGTTGCTCTCACGCTTCAACGTGCACTCTAGTTGCACCAATAGGGAATCCAACTACTCCCCAATGTGAACCAATCTAGTCATGGACTCGGCACGAACCGCTCTCATGCCCTCTAGATCGTTCTGTTGCATAATCGCTTCTTGCGCTAACGCGGCCTTCCTTTTTAATGATAGAAGGTCGGCCTAAAACTTATAAAACTGTCGTGGGCATCTATCACCTGTAAACTCGGTCATGACTCCAGATACCTCAGACACGTTGGCATCTCGTCCATGGGTGGCACCCTGTCAACAAATGGCTCTATGTGAGTCGGCTTTATCCTCTCCACCAAGGTGTCAACTCGGGCTATCAAAGAGGTCTCTATTAAAGGTGACTCTTGCGCCACATTGGGTATATCGATGTTCTCCTCACCATCCTGTGGGCTCTCAACATCATGCTCAACCTATTCAAGCTCATGATATCTAAATCCAGGTCTCCACCAACAAAAGTACCCACTGGTCTCACCGTCTTTGGCCTATCTGCTCCTTTTTAGGAGATCTGGTGCCCTGATCAAGTCGACTTTCCCCACACGATGTAGATGGCTGCACCCCCACGGCCTGCTGACCTCTAATGTCTCTGTTGTAAGGGTGAGGATGGGTTTGGTCTGTCACCCTCCTCAACTGGGCCAACCTCTCATTGTCCCAATGAATTCTACCCCAGAATTTCTGCATACTGGATTTCCCTTGAGCCATGGGTTTGTCTCTGGTTTCACCCGTCACTGTGCACTCATATCCAAAGCTTCCATGATCTTCTATCTAATTTCCCACAACTGAGCCAAGATCATGCTCTGATACCACTGTAATGTTCCAAACTAGGGAAAATAGTGCTATGCAAAGCAAATAATAAAAACAACACCATAAAATTGAAACATCCAATGCACACCCATAAAATGTCCAGGAATATCCAACAACTGAGCCATTTTATTATAATCTAGGAGAAAAGTACAATAATGTGGAAGTGGTGCACCTGGGCTTGCCTCAACAGCAAGAGTGATCAGACCCAAGTGGTAATATGTCAAGTCCAGATGGGACAATAACAGCTGCAATGATGCCCTGCACTACCCTTTTGAAATTGTGCTCTCCATTGCAAGGATGCTGCTGGAAACCCCACCTCCAATGCTTAGAAAATTACAGAAAATTAACCTCGGCCTCTCCACCAAATACCCAGAATAACCCATGAAGGAATTGGCCAAATGTTGACCTCGGAATTTTGGCCCAAATTCCCCTTAGCTCCACTCGCTGCTAGCTGAGTTGGGACCCCTATTTGACCCTTTAGATCTACCCAGGAAATTCTATAAAATTAGGAGTGTGATCCTTGCCCAAAACCCAGAAAAATCCAATAAGGGTTTCCCTTGATTCCAACCTTCAAAAATTGGCCCTTCACAGCTTGGCCCTCCACCAATTTTGAATTTTGTTGCTGTGATTGATCTTGTCATTCTCTACTCTCCCTACTCCATCAATCCTCCTCAAATGGCCCTCCAAGTGATCTCCTACTTCTCTCAGCCAGTTCCAGATCTACAATTCCTTCCTCCAACTCCCACATGAGCCCAGTCATGGCTCTCTGCTCAGGCCCAGGTGACTGTAAATTGAACTGCTCCAATGCAACAACCTCTTGCTCCAAAACTCTCCTAGAAGGTTGATCCTCCACTGTAGCTTCAATGCCGAAACTCCCCCGGCAGTTGTTGCCCGAATGAACCCACAAGCAACACCTATGTGTTCCCCTTCTGCATCCTCCAAAAACACATACTAGCTGAGACAAATGTTCAATGATATGACTATGAAACTCTACTAGCTCTCCTCCAAGGTAGTACGAATTGCCTTCCTAGGGTGGCACTCAAAGTCCACCGAAACAAGGGTTGAGATCTCTGCTAGAAGACACTCATGTGCTAAACAACACAATACCCCGACTAAGCAGCTCGAGCAACTACGATTGAATTCAATATGTCAAAAGATAAGATGTTGAAATGAGGAGAGTTGCCTTATATAGATTTCATGGAGCACTTTTCCGTCCATATTCCCTACATCATGGGTGTCTCACTTAACCATTGATTTCCCCTCTATGCAAATAGAACTAGGGAATGAGTATTCTCCTAGTGTGGGTGGCCCCCGCGTACAAATTAACCACATCGAAATAACCCTAGTAAAATCGAATGGGCCCCGTCACCTCCAAAATTGGCCCCAAAATGTGGAAAATAATCCTGTTCCAAAATAATTTAGGAAGGGACATTACACATAGAAATTATGAAAGAGTGCAAAGTTGGACAACCAAGATGAGATAAGTCAATTTCAGATTTATGACAATTTATATCAGCAATAATAATTCAGAAATTTCAGGCTTTATCAATGTTATGACAGCAATGAGAAATGACTTCAAATGATGAAATCTGTCCAACACATGAAACATAGAAAAAAATTCAATGACCAGCAAATGTAAAATTAGCTTGTTTAGACCCCCTTATGATGATGTATCCAGTGATAATTTAAGATCTGATATTTAATTTACAGCAGTAAACAACCACAGATCAGCAAACTAATGATGCCAAAAATAAATGACCAATACGCTCAAAAATAGCAAAAATGCACCAGAACTTGAAAAATACAATTTCTAGGGTTTTAGAGAGTTTAATTCAGAAATTTCAGAACTAATATGTTTATTACAGCAGTGCAATAGTGATAGATCAACAACCCAGCAATACTTAAGACAATCCCTAATATATTCAAAAATAATAAAATTTGGCTGGAAATTAAAATTTTGAAATTTTTGGCCTTATTTAAGTGTTTGATTCAGAAAATTTTGCAAACTTGATTCAGAAAATTTTACAGACTTGATTCAGCAATTTATGCATGAAATTCAAGCAAGCAAAAAGTTAGATCTAGGCCATGTTCAAGATGCCCAAGTGGCCAAAAACTTGTGAAAAAATAGATTTTACAATTCTAAGTAATTTTGACCATTTAAAATGTGATTTTAATGGTTAAAGATTATTGATTTGACTATTGTAGTAAAACATAAGCAAAACAAGGGTATAGAGGTCAAACCCTAGCCCAAGGTCTTCGAGATCCCATGGTTGAAATTCGTTGAAACTTTGGAATCAAATTCCTACTTGAAAAATATGAATTTTGAGACATTAAACCTACAAAACCACCAAGCATTTAGCCTTTAAATTCAGATTAGGGTTTCAAGTCAAGCTAAGGCAGAAAATGGCTAAGGAAAAGTCAAAACTAGGCCAAGGAATGCCAACAATTGGGCATAAAGGAGTTAAGATGATACATCGGGGGTCAACAAGGCTAGAAAAGACCACAAAAGTTCAACGTTGAAGGAAGAAAGCCCAAAAAGGCTTGAAGCTGAGGTTTTGGAAGACAAACTAGGGCCAAAAGGAGGACAGCTTGCCTAAAGGGCAGTCGTTTGGGCAAGAGAAAGGCATCTATGTGGCCTAGGGCCCACAGATAGGCCTCTTGAGGCCTTAAGCCGCAACGTTGGGCCTAGAAGGAGAGACGTTGGCCTCTTAACACTATGGCCTACCCTAAAAGGGCAAAAAAGATGACGCAGAGGGCAAGGAGGGCTAACGCAGGCCAAGGGAGAGAGACGTTGGGCTTGGAGGAGGCAGATCTGGTCCTGGGAAGGCCAAAACTAAAAACCCTTGTCTCAAAAAATATTTCTCCTTCCGGATTTGAATTTTATCGTCAAATCTTCAGTGAAAATCCCTGCAAAATTATCAAAGGGCTAGATCTTACCCTCAAAGGCCTAGATCTAGTTCTTCCTTCACTTGATCCCTAGATCCAACTTGCAAAAAATAGAAATACAACACCCAAATCCCAAATATATACAAAATAAATCTAAAAACCCCAACCCATGTTAGAAAAATAATTTACAAATAAAATTACAAAACTATTTTACAAAATATATATGGGTTTTAAAATAGATTTTGAGAAAACAACTTTTTATGAGGTCTTTTTCCTTGAAAGAATGGCTAAAATGCTTCAGAAAAATTATTGTTCACTATACCCCTAGAGGAAAATTCAATCCACCATATAAAAACCAAGGATCCAAGCAAAGTAACCCTTGTCCACAGTCTGTGAACTTGGAGACCAAGGATTGAGTACCTACAAACACTATGTATTATCTCAAAATAATAATATAAAGCACGACATAGGAAACCCGTAGTCAATACATACCATAGATCAACGAATAAGAACACCTCGAGTTGCACCCCAAGGTCTTTTATTATTAGTAGAAAAAATAGTTCCTAGCGGGACAATAGTTTACAAAATGCTTCAGCGGCAATTCTAGCTAGAGATCAAGATGCTAGAGACTCAAATGACTCTAATTTATAGGTAAATCCTCCAAATGGAAAAATAACAGCTAGTTTCTTTGATCCTTCTCAAAATAATCTTAGCCATTAATAAACACTTCAAGATCTTTTAATCTTGGCCCTTGATTTTTTATTGTTGAGAAATTTTCGAATGTATCATTTAATTCCATTTTAATTAGCTCAAAATTAATTATTTTGAGTTAATTTCCTCAAAAATTTGACTTTGACTTAACCATCAAGGTCCAAGGGTCCAAATTTTCTTGAAATATACAATATTCCCTTGGTGGAAAACCTTTAAAATTGACTCTTTTACGACCCACGAATTTTTCCATTTGGAGATTTTATTTTCCTAAGAGAATTTAATTTGACTCTAATTAATTAATTTTTTCGCTTAGGATTTAATTTTATTTTCCCCAAAAAATTAATTAATTTACACAAGAGCGGATTTAGTTATTTTTCCAACCCTCTAATACATAAAATTTTCCATTTACAAGACTCAAAGAGGGAATACACATTTGGCTTAGATCCACAAGACACGTAACCAATCTGCGACACAATATGATCTACCAAACAAGGTGATTTACAATAAAATAGTAAGCCAACTACCTTAAATTATTCCCAAACCACTTTTACATCAGACTCAACTAAAAACACTAGGACTCACCTATTAGTTTGACAATAAATTTCACCCTAAATTTGGGGTTTAAGCTGGAGGGAAAAAACTCTTCTAATTAGCCGTGTCTAGAAACGCAGGTAATCAGTGAGGTTAAAAAACCTCCTATGATGGAATTTGTCATCAAATTTATAGGCTTACCTAAGTTGTTACATAGGCTCAAGGTTTTACTAGGATGATTTACATTACATAACTTGCAAATTGGGATAACCACGAATGATGGACTGTTGATATGTGATTTGATCCTTGTTGAAAAATCTGGCACTTCTACTTCCTTGAAACTTTGTCCATTTGAGTGCAATAGGACCTAAAGGAAAGACATCAAAAGTGGGTAAATAAGATCCAAGCTTATGATTTTGACATTGAGTATGTGAAAGGAAAAAGCAATGTTGTTGTCGATACACTTTCCAAGAAACCAACAACACGTTCACTCACAGAGATCACAAAAGATTGGAAGACCCACCTCTTGATGGAATACTCCAAAAATAAGTTTGCTTGTGAACTAATGGATGGCGTCATCAAGGATGACAACTACAAAATAGTAGATGATGTCATTTTTTATAAAGACAGGACATACATGATCCCTAATTCCACACTCAGAAAAATCTTGAAGGCCACACATAACATGCAATTGGCAGGACACCAAGACTTCTTCAAAACTTACTAACAGGTAAGGGAAAGGTTTTATTGGAAGCAGCTCAAGGATGATGTGTTGAGGCGCGTCAAGGAGTGTATGACTTGCCAGCAAAACAACTAGAGCACACGCATCCTGTAGGACTACACCACCCTTGCCAATTCCAAAACAAAAATCAGAGAACATCTCAATGGATTTCATCACAGGGCTACCCAATGCACAAGGAAAGGATTACATCTGCGCAACGGTTGACAGGTTAACCAACTTCACACACTTTTTCAAAATTCTAGTTGATTATAAGGTTACATAGGCAGCAGAATTGTTCTTCAAGGACGTATTTCGACTCCATGGACTACCTAAAAATATAGTTAGTGATCGAGATGGCATATTTATGAGTGCATTTTGGCAAGAGCTTTTTCAGATTGTGGGGGCATAATTGACTCCTAGTACCAGCTATCATCCTCAAACAGATGGACAGATGAAGATTGTGAATAAATAGAATGAGAGGTATATGCATAACTATGTGACAGGGTAGAAAAAGGCATGGATCACGTGGTTTCATCTCAAGGATCACTATTATAACACCATTTATCATTTGTCTATTGGGATAACTCCATTCAAGACAATGTATGGGTATGATGCCCAATCTTTTGTCGATTTGGCATTCGGTGATAGCAAGGCTCTTAAAACTAAAGAATCGACACAAGAGAGCCAAGACATCGTTAAGGTTTTGTTGTCGCCCAAACTGTAAAGGGAATATGCAACAACGCTCAGGGCGGGGGTTGTGAGTTTGATCCACGCCCTCTTCGTTCTAGTTGTCTCCCTACATCAAGCTATGGGGGGTAGTCACTATGAAATGTGAGGAAGGGGGACCTGTTGGCAACCAACAAGTTTGGGACACACAACAGAATGGCCTAGCAACATGGTTGAATTAGCAAATTAAATGATTTGATTTGATTATGGTGGAAGACCAGAGCCTTAAATGGAGTCAATTACTTGCTTAAGATAGATTATTTACCAAGTCACCAGATGAACAATTGTTGCTTTAAAGATGTTTCACTATCCTATATGAAGTGCAAATCCTAAAACCTAAGTGAGATGCAGAATCTTGGTTTATTTTAAATTATATGCCTACCTAAGTGAATCTTTCCTCTCAACTGTTTTGAAGCTAGTCTCTAAAGTAGGTTGTGAGACTAGCTTCAAAACGCTGCAAAGATTGTGGCTTTGATGACTGCAAAATCACCGTGTTAACTACTACAAAGGCTCTAGACTTAGCAAGTTGGGTGAGAAAGGTGGGCCTATCTCTCTATCGACCAAGCTTATGCTTGGAACTTAATTAATTAATGCAAGAGGCTAGTGCTAAAATGTAAATGCAAAATATGAGAGAATGCTCTTAAGGTGAGATTGTTAAAAGATCTTAAGTACTTAAAGACAAGTTACAATGATTTTTAATTAATGACAACGAAGTACTTAAAAAATGAATTAATGACAATTTTCACCGCAACAGAAAGTGGTCAAATTAAACGGTGCCAGAAAATGCTGCCAATAATATCAATAGATAAATGCTTAAGAGATAAACAAGATCAATGCTCCTAACACAATTAGCAACCTTTAAGATTAAAACAATGGATCATTGGCATGGCAATTAGATACAAGAAAGGGATCCTTATGGACACAATTAGTTCTTTTATCACAATTAAGATTAAATTCGCTTAAGGTGCTTTAAGAGTGACTTAGATTACAAATCCACAAGACCTATTTAACTCAACAATGAGCAATGTATCCACTTATCCAATGACACTGTTACCCACCATTTTGTGGGTGATATCCCTAAGAGAAATTTTTCCTCCAAGATGGTTCTCAGCCGGCAACTGGCAGCCCCTTGCAGCCACCATGCTAGTTCATTGTATCATTTCTCCACCACCTGAGCCAACCATGTGGTCCCTCGCCCATCTGCAATGATCATATGTTTGAAGATGGCCTCCCGAACCTAAAGGTATGCCTTGTTATTTAGTAATTGAGTATTGTAGTTTGTTTATCATGGACACTTCTGGGTATGGATTAATGGGGGGATTCGGTGGAAAGAATGGATTAGGCATGTGCCCTTGTTCCCTAGACCCCTTTTGGATATTAACTTTGAATTCTAGTCCCGTGGGATCTCTTTTTCTGACCATTTGGCTTTAGGGATGGTATATCACGGGAAAGCCCGATTTCGGTTGTGTGGTCACGCTCCCTCATCCGCTTATATCCCCCCCCCCTTTCCACTCATTATTACCCCATTCATCATCTCTCCCACTTGGGTCCTGTTGACTACTGCAGTAGCACCTGATGATTATGTGAAGACTCCATGCCCAAGGATGATCCAGAGGACACTTGTACCATCAGATATCATCAGTGAACAGAGTTTTTTAACTCTCCTTCTATCTTCTCATCATCTTTCTTCTTTGTACCCAGATTC
>APFE031173076.1:185606-241687 GCA_000404065.3 Pinus taeda
AAGCATCATCTTCATCCCTTGCAAGTTCCTCTTCCAGTTCTTCAATATGTACAATGCCATCCTCCAAATTGTCATCCTCTGGTTGATTGTCCCAAATTCTATATGTGGGATCCTCATTAGCCCGATCACAGTAATGACTCAACAACCTCAAGTTGTAGTGCACATAAACCAAGCTTTCTGCTCGGTTTTCATTGAGTCTGTTCCTTTTCACATTGTGTATGTATAGGTGCTCCAACACCTCTCTGCAGAAGAAGTATTTACAACCTGTGAAAGAACCTTTTTTGCCAATTTTGGCAAAAGTCCCTGCCCGCCATATGTTTCCCACCATGTGAGAGTATCAAACTATCTCTATCATCCATTGCATGGAAGTTACCATACAAACCAGTGCCACTGAAGTATCTGCCTATTTCAAGGCGCACAGCTGCACATTCCTCCCTGTCAGGTACCAATTTTTCTAATGCTTCCAGATATCCTCTAGTTACCTCCGGATCTAAATGGGGTTTGGTCCTAACCCCACCCCCTGCTGCAGGTTGGCCCAACCAAGACATTGAGTAGTATTTTGGCGTAAGGATATACGCCAAGCAATGTAGTGGAAGATTAAGTCTATTCCACAGTTCACACACACAATCGTGGATCAGTTTGTACAAGTTGGGATCTCTGTTATGAACAACATCTTTTATTTGCCCCAACATGGTGTCCATCTGCTCATACACCTCGCCAATCACTGGTTTGTCTGTATCTGCAAACCGAATCATGTGATAAATGGGCTTGGTGAAATCCAAAACTTGCCTCACACTTGTCCAAAAATGGCCATCAAGAGCGGCCTCCTCCACCATTTCAAAACCTCCCCTGTCAGCTGCATTTGTAGCCCTTTCCTTCAATACCTGCCAATGTGGACTTGATACCATGCTAGCCATTGACTCTCTTACCTTCAAAAGGCGCTTGAAGGTGAGGTAATAGCTACCAAATCTCGTCTTCGCAATCTTCAACAACTCCAATCTCGAGTGACTGCGGAAAAGGCCATGGGTATTTGCTATGATTTGTAATAAATTTTATCATTTTTTTGCCTTTTTTGTACAAATCACCAATCCATTGGTATTGTTCATTTTTGTTCTTGACAATATCATGCAATAGAAGGTTCAATGTGTGAACCAAACATCCAGACCAAAATATATTGGGGTATTTGTCCTCAATAATTGCTCCCGTTGCCCTACAATTAGCAGCATTATCAGTGATGACTTGGATGACATTGTATGGCCCAATACGGTCAATTGTTTCAAGTAATGCTTCTACAATGTTGATGGCGGTCTTGAACTTGTCTGAGTAATCATGTGCAGTTAGAAACATTGGACCATTAACAGACACAGCAAGAACACTTATCAATGGCTTGCCTTTTACATTTGTCCATCCATCAGATACGATGGACACCCCATGCTCAGTCCAAGCACTTGTCATTCTATTCAAAGAATGTGATATTTTTGCTTTTTCATTATCAAGGCCAACGGTTCTTGCCTTGTCATACCCAGGGCTCTTGTATCCTTTAGGGGCATCATTTATGGCCGAAACCATTTCGTGCCAATAAGGTGAGCGAAGAACGTTGAATGGTATCCCACATGCATAGAGAAACCTGTAAACCTTTGAATCCACATCATTCCTACACCCCTCATCAAGGAAATCTAATATGGTTCTACGGCTTAAAGATGATGACCCTGAGCCTCCATATCCACTGCCTTGGGAGGATGCTGAAGGAGTTCTTTGTGATTGTGAGCTTGGTTCAAAGAAACCCCTTGATTTTTTTGATTGGTATTGGGCTTCCTCCTCCTCCCTTATGTATTTGGCTCTATCCGTTGTTGACACCGCTGCACAAGTTTTGATTCCTATTTGTTTCTCCCCATCCCATGGCCTTTTCCCGCAGAGGTGTCTTCTAGCACGGGTGTATGAACCTGTGTAATCAGTGTTGCAATGGGGGCAATGAAATTTAGTGGTTCCACCCCCTCTCCCTGTTTCAGCCCTGTGAACATATTTCCACAATGGGGTTTGGTCTTGTTTAGTCTTTTGAGTGTCCTGTTCACCCTCCTCCAGCTCCTCCTCACCGGGGTTTTCACCCATTTCACTTTCTCCAGCTTCTTCATCCCCCTCTCCAGTTTGGCCCCTCCATTTCCTACTCTCCAGCACCATAACAACCATAAAAGGGACCAGGAAGAGGAAAATGCCCAGAAATATGGTGAGGTCCATGGTGTTTGATGTTTGTAGGGTTTTCATTCAACAATCTGCAAATTAATTTCATTTATTGGCATTAATTAACTTAATTTATTAATTTAATTGCAATTCATCATTTTAATACTCAATAAACTAAATTAAATTCCCTAAATTACTACCTAACTAAATTGAACTAGCTAAATTAGCTAAATTGTTAAGTTACTTACCTCTGCAGGCTTGCTCGTCGCTCCTTGCTCCTTGCTCCTCGCTCTTCAGCAATTGCTCCTTGCTCCAAACTCTTGCTCTTCAAGCTCATCAACTACTTCAAACATTCACAATGAAATGATTTTATGCCCAAAGGGCCTTTTAAAACAAAAAAAAAATTATAAAATTTTAGTTTTTTTTTTCGGGTCCGCGGAATTTTTTTCCGCCGACCCGCTCCCGGCCAGCTTAAAATCGCTCTCGGAGCGATTTTTTAAAGCCCGAGAGCGATCGGGAGCGATCGTCCCCGATCGCTCCTGGGCTTTAAAAACGCTCGGGAGCGACGGACGGCCCGTCCTAGGTCGCCTCCGAAATCGGCAGAGAGCGAAATTTTTGGAAGGGCAGAGCGCTCCCGAAAATCGCTCCCGTCCGGGAGCGATTTAGGGAGCGCGCTCCCAGAGCCGCTCCCGCCCGAGCGCGCTTTCGGGAGCGAGTTCGAAGTGGGGGGGGGGCGGGGGGCGCCTCCCCGCAACTAATGTCTGCGACACAACTATAATCTAGCAGATCAACACACTAGGATTCTCCTAAAATTCCAATGACAAAATCTATCCCGGCTTTGGGGTTAGGTTTGAAGGAAAACTCTGCCGATCCGTGGATCGGTGAGACGAAAAACCTTCCGGGATATAAATTATCATTAGAAAGTTAGGTCCACCTAGACAATTTACATACACGACTCATATCTGCTAGGATTATTTACAATTAATACATGCAGACTGGGTTTACAATTAGATTGATCAAGCTGCTGATGACTGCAGGATGGCACGGATACGCTGATTAGGTGCTGCCCCTTTTTTGTAAAGAAAAAGGGGGTGTACTGCATGGGTAGTTGACCGGTAGAGGTCAACAGACAGGCACAAAAACAAAAAGGCTGATGCCTTATCTAAATTGGGTCTAACCTTGCCCCAGGGTTCAGGGAGAATGCAGATAAAGGTGGACAGCAATATCTACCAGATCCAGGATTTCCATCTTCAAGGCATATAGTGACAACTGGGGGAAATTTTGGTTAATTTTATTACATCTTATGCATACATTTCAGTTTCAAACAGTATTGGTATTTTCTTCCTTTATACACAACATACTCTACAGTTTTTTGAATCATTTTGAGCTCAATATCATCTGAGTTCCACACAGCCTTCCCTTAGCTTCTGAGTGTGTAACCTAGAACTTTTGTGTTAGTTTCAGGGTGGGGATACGTCATCTATCCATTGTTATCTTCAGGCTGTTGCATAGTTATAATATGTAGTCACTGTATGTATCATCATGGATTATAATACAAATATTTAGTTTTTTCGTGCTGAAAACAAATCCCAATTCTCTGAAACTCTCTAGGTTTGAATTGGACACATCACTTGAGAATCATGTCCAACACAATGGATTCGTGACACATGGGGGGGAGCAAATCTAAGTACTTAGAACACAAGTTTCTCCAAATCAACACTCCAACTGAACAAGACACAATTAACACTAACAAAAACTGAATCCAAAGTTTCATCCAATTTTATGCAGACAGACCTTGTCACTCTTCATGTGAAAGGAATACTTTTTTCAAGCTTTCAAGTGTTAAGTTAAAAGTAATGGTTAAAATTAATCTGCATAGATCTCTCACCTGTTTATGGGTGTGTCCTATATTGAACAACATAGCGCAATATTTTCTTGAGTTTGCCTCCACTGCATCTTAGATTATTTTCCTCAGCACTCCTACCTAATCTAGTCTTTTGGTTGCACCATAAATGATAAATGTTTGGACAAAGGTTGGATGCTGGAGCATTTATGGTTGTAATTCAAGATATTCCACATCATGTTCCTTTTTTTGTACATTTTCATACATTCTTCAGTAATCAAGAAACATATCCCTTATTAGGTTGAAACAACATTAAAGTCCCTTACCTCATCAAGATGCACTGCACAACCAGGAATGGGCATTGGTGTAACAACTCACAAGTGAAGCTGGGAATGACAGTGATGTAATAATGAAGTCGGGAAGGAGATGGTCGGGTTTTAATTAAGTGTATTAATTGGCATCATGTAAATGCAGGTTGAATACAGTGAGAAAGATGTTTGAACATCAAACCAAGTAAAGCTTACCACCCAAAGAAATATATTGACTAATACTCTATAGATTAAAGAAGAGCTACTCACAAATGTGTACCCAACAAAGGTGGAGATGCGGGGAATCGAACCCCGTGCCTCTCGCATGCAAAGCTAGTGCTCTACCATATGAGCTACATCACCTTGGCTAGTGTTTATTTATACACTCAAAAATTACCAATGCAGATAAGGAGATAATTTTGTTAATGTTCAATGGTTGACCACAGAAATAGGAACACAGGAGTAAATAACTGGATAAATAATTTAGCCCGCACAGAATAACTGGATAAATTGTCACCCACAGAAGTCAAACCCCAGAAACGAAACAGGTGTTAATGAAAAGAAGGGCTCCCAATTATCTGGACAAAAGACTAGATAACATGCAAATGAAAAACATTTTCAAAGAGGATAAACCAAATAAAGTGGTGTTTCTAACGAAATGAGAAAATCATTTCCAGATTGTATTGTCAAAATATTCAATTTGTAGCATATATATTATTTACCAATTAACTTATGTACCATTGTTCAGACCTTACACAAATAGGTCTGTAGTCTGAATGGTTCATTTTAGTATTCATATTTATTATTTTGCATTCTTCACAAGACAATGTTTTTTTTAATCTATATTACCTTTTGGTTTCCATGGAAAGATTGCTCTCATATCATTAATTTCTACTGTAAGGTTCAAAACAAGATCATATTTTTGACAGTCACAGAGGCGAGACCTATTTCATAGTTTGCTCTTAGAATATGTACATTCTTCGACAGTTTTCAGACCTTCCATTCTCTGTTAAAAACTGGTGTCTTTGTTCTATCTATTATCATTTGGCCTTTGTGAAACAGTTCTAACCGAAGTAGGTAAAGTTTGGCCAAAAGCTTAGGCAGTCTTAAAATATAATTGTACCTCAAACACCAACAACCTTAGCCTACTACGCTCAAAGCCAACTGTAAAAGAGTTTCTACAGACTTGAAAGTAAAGTCTCCTAAGAGCAAGTGCAACATCAAGAAACTCACCAACATTCTTGAGGTGATCAACTAGAGATTACAGATGAATTCAATCCACTACTTGAACCAAAGTCCGCAGAATGAACTTGTAATTAAATTTAAAATTAATGGAGCTAATATACAAGCAACTTTCAAGAATGTGTTGTTCACTGAAATACTCAATTGTGGCAAGTCTTGTGCCATATCAAAAGCAGACTGTGATTCGTGAACATCCACCCTAGACCATGGGTTTGACACAAAAACGAATTGAACGGTTGCTGACTTATAACCCTATATCAAGATAGGAATTAACTCATTCAAGTCCACAGAAAACAATTATGAATGCAACGAACATTTTTCTAAAGTTTTCTATATTGCTTATTACTTAACCATTATGGTATAAAATTCCTATTTAACAACAACAAATCTAGATGTATGTTTAGGTGTTTGAACAAAACCCTACACTCTTGGCTTATAATCTTGTCCCTTTGTCCAACTTGGTGGTCAACCTTGTATCTTAGTCCCATGGGATCTCCTCTATTGGCTACTAGCTTTAGGAATGACATTACGTGGGAAATTTTGATTTTGGTTACATGGTCCTGCTTCCCGACTCTGCATACATCACTCCCTTCAACTCATTATAACCTGTTTTCACATATTTTTCATCCTAGTCTACATTTGTCCATTGGGTCCACAAGGAGATAGCCTCCCCCTCCACTTGTCCACACTTTGGATTGGGCCAGGAACAATGCCCCAGAGGTTGATGTAACTAAAAAGAAAGTAAAAAGCATAATTTGGCCACTCTCAATAGGAAATATACCATAAAATGCAAAAGATGGCCGAAACATACAAATTTAGAACATGGGCAAAAGCCAACATGAGCTCTACCTTTATCATCATGGCCAACACCCTGGTTCTTAGGCCCCCCAATATTGGCCCCTTGCATCATTAAGGAATCCATGATTGTCCCAACCCTCGGTGAGCGATGAACTACCCAACCTTAAGAGGGTAATCACTGCTATATCTTATACATCACGCTCTCATTTCCTAGAGCCCTGAACAGTTATAAAAGAAAAATCAATAAAAGGCAAAAGGCATATGAAAAAGGGTGGAAAAACAAAAGTTGGGGTTACTCATGAACCATGATTACTCCCTCCTACATCTATACACCCAAGTGTAGGCCTCCCTCATCCTAGCTACCCTTGTACCATAACATGTGGCTTGGAGCCTCTCCATGATGCCCCTTTTTGTTCCATCATTATATCACATGACATCAACCATATGACGGTTGTGCCATGGACCTATCACTCCCTTAAAGGTTGAAACAACTTAATAGGGTCTTTGATTAACATCCTCCTTGAACTTGGAGACACATATACACTTTATGGAAGGGCATGCCACTATGAAGTACCCACTTGGTTCCATGACTTCTAAGCTCATTTTCTCAATTACACTAATGATTTGTTGTACTGGAAGGTGAGGAGATGCATTAAATCTTATGCAAGATTGCAGGTGGGTCTTCATCTTGGGGTTTGGTCTCCCTATATGAGGTCCAAGCCCTCCAAAGGGTCATATTGGCATTTATAGGGGGTGCGTTGAGAGCCATGGGCCTCCACTTTGAAAACTCCTAAACCCAGAATCCCTACTGCAGTAAACTGATGTTACTTCCCCTACTTGTCAATCCATATAAATTATTTATTGTGTTCTACAAAAAATATCAAAGTAAATACAACCGAAGCATTCACTATCTAAAATTAATATGCCGAAACAAGAAACCGAACAAGAAATAAATACAACACAATGACACCGTTATTTTTGGACAAAAGTCCCCAGAAAAAACCCAGTGTGGGAAAGCCAGTGCAGCAACTATAAGGGTTCTATTATTATGCAATAGTAAATATGAGTACAATTCATTGGAAGCTCAACTGACTATCCGATACAGAGAGAAACTGGACAAAACAATTCGTGAGATGATCTCACCCTATCGCTAGAATACTCTGACCTTGACCTCGCTGGAAGGAGGCTTTGTGTCACGCCCCCAAGCCTACGGTGGTCTTTCAACCGTGCCGGCGAGGTGCGGCACCACCGAACACTTTCTTTTTAACAATACTCGTGCACATGGACTACGCCTAATTCACTTTCTCCTACTTAGTTTGTGATTCTCAACCAAGTATTATTATGCATAACCTTTATATAATGAACACCCATACTCATTCATTATCATCAGCAATTATAAAAGAAAACAACAATTGCACCATATAAAGGGAGGGGCAACTCCCTGAACAATGAGTCTGCCCAACAATGTTTATTAGTCAGTCTTTCTTTGATAATACAAGCTTCACAAGTATACTTGGCAAAACTCCAAGTCTATACTTAGCCAATTTTTACAATAGAGGCAAACCTACCTTTTACAACATTCGTGCATACCTTGCACGATGGGAGGGTGCTCACCCGAGACACCAAGACCCCCTCCTCAAGCCTTACACAAATCTGCACCTCAATCATACACCCGAGCACACCTTGCCCAACACCTTCACCAATTACCAAGTACGAGCTACAACCGAGCGACTAATCAAGAGGAGCGCATGAGATATGCGCTTTACCTCCTCTTATTTCTGCGCCTTTAACTGCACCCTTGTTCCTATGCGAAGATGTGTGTGTTGAATGATCTCCTTCCAATCGTTCAACGCTTTCAATAAATACATATCGTAATGTGTGGGTGGGCTGCCCAGCCGACCGCCCACCTTCATGTTCACACACCCATTCAATGTGCTACAACGCCCATCTAAAGGTCGCCCAACCATGAGGTAAGTCAGTCTTAGTCCATCGTTCCTTGCCCCAATCGGCCGTATAAACATCCACCGCAAATTTCCACAAGTGTCGTAATATCACAGGTTTTGTCGCAAGTAACTCTTCGAAACGTCGCATATCCGTGTCGCCCTGCCCGGCGCTCTATCCGCTGTAATAAAAATGCACATGCAAACTGCTGTAATAAAAATGCAAAAAAAAAGAAAAAAAGAAAAATGCACTTACCTGTTGCTTAAATCACCTCCAAAATGCTCCCAAACCCTTTGCTACAAGCTCCCACACACTCACAACTGAAGACACACTCAAGAATGAGTGCCAAATGAGCCCAAATCGGGCTTGTTACACACCATTTAGTGGGTGATATCCCTAGGAGAAAAAACTTCTCCAAGATGATCCTTAGTCGACAGTGAGCAGCCCCTTGCAAACACCAATTAGCCCCTCAAGTGACCATGACCATTTTCCCCCTTCTGAACATTGTGCCAAGGGAGAACCCTTCATTGAATATATTTTATCCCCTTTGACTCATCCCCAGGATTATGATCACTTTGCAACCTACCCCCCCCAATGTGACCATCACCATGGGTGACCTACTTGTTGCACTCCTCCTGTCCCTCACCCTTTGTTCCTATTTCAACACAACCTTGCGACATCTACAAAGCATAACATTATAAGCAATGATTGTGATAGGGAGTACTTGAGAGTGATCTTTCGTACCATCATTGTGTACTTAGAGGTAAATCCCTACACTTCTAGATCAACCTACTCTCCTCTTAGGGCTTCCTTTTACATCATATGGAGATCATGTTTTCCCACCTCCCACCCACTTCACCCTCCACGTGATTACGTCCTCATTCGTTTTGGTTTTTGTTTCATTAGTAATCATACTGGCAGGCATATGTATAGTGACGCGATGACATGTTGGTTGCACTAGCTTTACGATTACACTTAGTATTGCTCTTACTATATCCATCTAGAGTAGGATGCATTGCATGTTGGTTTTCACATTATTTCTAACATCATATGATATTTCTCATGGTAGATTAGTTGCATTTAGATTAAAATTTGAATATTTTATTTTTTTGTTGATTTTACAGCCTAATGCTAAGCATGGGTGATCAAAAGACACCATAGAAACATGTTTGCCCGTGGTTTTAGTCTTTGATGTGTGCAGGTAACAGGTCTACGGTAACCAAGAGATTGTTGGTGTTCTCATGACCTCCCGTTCGAGCAGTTTCACCCTTTCTTCAAGAGATCATGTCCCGGTTTGGGAGCACCACAGATTTATTATGTGGCGAACAAGGGACCAACCCCTTGTCCATTACTTTTGGAAGTCCAATTCATCATTTTTGCACTTATGGACTTCATCAAGCTTCTTAGAGAGCCCAATGACACGTATTATTGATCATTCGACTTCTAAAGAGGCTTATTTTGTTTATACACTAATTTGGTGGGCTTGTCATCAACAATTAGTTATTTGCATATTATTTTTATTTTAGGGCTAATGTAGGCTCAAATAGGTAAATCGAACTCATTAAGAGAGTATAAATACAAATGATGAGAGTTCATTTCTCAACATCACTTGGTTTGGACTTGTATCTCTCTTTATATTTTCGATATTCCTTCTTGGTGGACGAAATTTTGGAGCATGGATGAATTTTGATGTATGGATTGTCTTTTCTTATCTTGAAACTTCATGATTGGCAAGTTTATCAATGGTTGGATATATTCTTTTACATGTAAGGACAAATTTAATGCTATTTATTCTTTTACTCTGTCACATGCATTGATGATGAGATTTTCGCTATACTAGGGCTAGTTGTTCCATGCATTTAATCTGAAATTGTGTTTCATATAGCATATCTCTATGTATGGTCCATGTATGTTGAACAAATTCTCCTAAAAATAAGTCCATGGTTGAATTTATCCTGACAAGCCACCTTACCTTGCAAAACGAACCCTAATGACAAGAGAAGTTGATCTTAGAGCCTCCTTGACCTTGAAACGAAGTCCATTTTCAAATTCATCGTGACTCCAATCTCCCCAAAGAATTAGGCACTAGTCTACCATAAGGTGATCACACTCTAGGTGTAGCCACATTAGGGTACATAGGGTATCATTTTCTCGACAAGCCACCCATAGAAAGGCTTCAATCTCTTGGTCTCAACTATGCTGGTGTTTCTCCTAGGCCACGTCCAAATTTGAAGAAATTCCAACAGTGGGGTTGTTAGATATCCCAAGCCCTATCCTTGAGATTGGTTTTTGTCCTAAGTTTCCCTAGGGTAGTTCCTCATAGGGATCATTTTGCACCTTTGAGTGAAAATCACTTCTTTGATCCCTTTCTCCTCCTTGTTTAGATCAAATCTATCATTGGTTGCTAGACTCCTTCCTCTTGACCTAACCTGGGTCCACTTGGTCTCGTGTGGTCCCATACCTTTGAGAAGCCAACTCTTCAAAAACCACTTGGAAAACCAAGTTCGACAAGGATTTTAAGGTTTTGGAAGCTCCTGTAGAATTCACACTCCTTAAAACTAGCCCTTAAATCCTCATCCCCTTCTCCTAGAAAGCTTTGTACCTTGCTTAAGAAGCAAGTAGGTCCTCAAAACCACTACAAACCATCTTAGTTGATCCATCATTTATAAGTGATTCTCTATATATCAGGTCTCCTCCCATCGATGAAAGTCCATAAAGAGTACGAAGCTTTAGTTGTGGTGACAGTAGACTTTAGCTTTATTGTTCCTCTTGATCTAGCAAGTGCCCCTCTAGGACCCCTTGCTAGTTTGAGCGGTAACAACCCACACAGTAATCAAATGTCCTAGTCGTCATTTGCATTTTATTTTTTTCTTTCATTGTGGTTTTCTTATGCTTTTACCTTTCTTTTAGCTACATCAACCTCTAGGGAAAAGTTTCAAAGCCCAAACTCAAGGATTAGAAGGAAAGGGTGCAAACTCCCATGACCAATGACCACCAACCCGAAGAATGGAAATGAATAAATGGGAAACATTTAAAGTGGTAAGTATGGAATGTCATGCACACACTACTTCGATCAAAGCCCTCCCGGTATTGCCCTTCATAAGCCATAAGGCCTTAGATGAGGTCCCACAAGACTAGGATCAAGTACTAACCTCCTCGGTGAAGTGAGGAAACAATAATAAAGTCAAGTCTAGTCATCATCCAGTTTTCCCATTGACCCATATTAGCATGCCCATAACATTAAGCGAAAGCGCATTTGCAAAATGGTTAAAGCACCTATTGATGGATAACCCACCTTCCTTCAAGAAGGAATGTTGGATGGGAGAGAGAAATATGACCAAAAAAAAGAAGTGGAGGATCCTAAAATCATGTCATCCACTGATCATATAGGGTTGCCAGTTGGTTGGCTATCCAAGGAGGAAAAATGTTTTCTCCTATGGGTTACCCACATTTTGGTGGGTAACATGACCAACCATAATCATTTTGTAATTGTGGGATCTATATGTTGAAAATAGTTGTTATTGATGTCAAAGGTTGTCAAAATGAAGGAGAAGATTACATATTCAAATAGTACGTTCTGAGACCTTTCCGATGACATATGGCATGCCTCCTAAACTCCCCATGGTTGAGGAGATATAAAAAATTTAGGTTTTATTATTTTGTGCTTCCCTATTCAAGTTGACCCTGCCATGCACAAGTCAGCGTTGTTTCAAGGTCAAAGAGCACTATATATAAGAGTTAAAAGGAGGCATTATGCTAACTCACTTAAGAAAACTCAAATTTGTTTTAGGCAATGAAGGATAGCACAACAAAGGAGTGGAACTAAATTTATATTTGTTGGTGACTTCCCTACAATGTTATCAAAGCCAAACTGATGATCGAACTGGAAAGCCCTCTAAACAGGGAACCAGTTAGAACCAGACCAGAACCGATACAAAAAACGAATCAAAAAACTAGTCAACCAAAAAAACATAAAATATTCAAATTTTAAAGAAAAACATATATGTTCATGTGCAACCATATGAATCCAAACCTTTATACATAAACAAACATTTTCATTTATATAGAATGTAAGGTTTCACATAACTAAAATATCATCGACTGCAATCCAGCTCTGAATCAAAAATACATCAATAAGTAGCCTCTAGATGGTCTCTAGCATCCTAAAAAAAATCATGCTACAACAAATACCTACATATCATTAAAATCACTGCTTAAATTAGGATCTTCGACATCAATATCACCCTCTAAGCATTCTAATAACATAGAAAAAATATAGCATGTCAAGTCAAGATTTTGTTTGAGTTATGTGTACATTTTTAGTATGGTCATGATCAAGGAGTTCGACAACAAATACCAGAAACATCAAGGCACATAGAGGGTTTGGTGCTCTTGATTAAATACCAGTTCCATACTCTCGTATCCAACGGAAATCTTGCAACCCCCCAATCCTAAAATCCTGAAAAACTGTCAAGTCTGCTAGATTTTAAGTGCAATCTAAAATTCTACTTTCTCCATATGAAATCTAGTGAGGCAAGAACCACTCTCTCTGGATCACGGGAGCACCCGACACCCTGCTACTCCGCCGCCTGGCTTTCAGCCTTTCTCCCTCTGACGCCTTCGCAATCTTCTCCTTCAGCATCGAGGCAATTGTCTGGCTCGACTGCTCTCTGTTCTGCGCTCGGCCATTGTCGGTCTCGCCCAGGCTGTAGCTTCTCGACAGTCTGGTGGAGAATTTTGACGAGTTCTTCAAGTTACTGCAAATGGAACTCCTATCTTGCTAACAAGGTTTCTAAATCGAGCAGTTTTTTATTTGGGGTTTCCGCCAGGTCCTGATTTCGCGAAAGCCCAAATCCTGTGCATCTTGATTTTTGTAAGTGCATCAATGGCTGAAGATCTCGAGAGGTAGGTTATCCAAGCCCTTAATGAAGACAAGTTCGAACAGGTCGTCGATTTGTATACGCAGGCCATACGCCTGGAGACTTCCAATGATGGGTTTTATGTTGACAAGGCCTGGGTGAACATTAAGCTCGAGAATTATACAGACGTTGTGGCTGATGCAAACCGAGCAATAGAATTGGATCCGTCTCTAGCAAAGGCATATCTCCATAAGGGTTTTGCTTTCTTTTCTATGGAGGAATATCAAACAACTATGACTGCTTTTAAGGCAGGATCTGTTCTTGATGCCAACAACCCAAAGTTTAAGACTTGGATCGATAAATGCGATGTACGGTTAGTTGAGCAGCAACACAACAAGGACCCCAAGGAAGCCGAAACGCCACTGTCCAAAGATTTCAACAACAAAGGTCCGTTGAAGTACTTATAGCAGTGCCACAATAAAGATGAGAATGCATACAGCCCCACCGACATTGCATTAGAAACAGATTTTGCTTTCTGGACATCCCAAATTAGACAAATTATGAGGAAAATGGAACACCTAGAGGAGGAAAATCGCGGGCTGCAAGCCATCATCGGCACTTTGTCAAACAGAGTTCTATCGATAGAGGGAGACAACGCATCTATCAGAAAAACACTGCAGGAATACCGAGAACAAAGTGCGAGGCAGAATTCCGACGAGATTTTACAGGCGGAGATCAGAGATCTTAAAAGCAAACAGGAGGAAATCAGATCCCCACAATTGTCCTTTAAACAGGAAACGGAGTCGCATATCAGCACATGGGCACGGGTGGTCAAATGAAAGGACAAGACCCCTCTGCTCATAGCAGTGGAGGAAGTAGTGCAGGTAAAGCTCATGGAGGAAAGAACCCAACGAGCAAGAGAATTAAATCTTAAGGTAAGAGGACTTCCTACACCTCCCCCCTTAGCAGACCCAATGGAACTAGGGAACAGATTTCTATGCGACACTCTCGACATACCAGACATAACCTTGGACAAAGCCTGGTTAGGGCAGGACTCCACCCTCTTCCTCAGGTTCCGTGACTCCTCAGATAGACTTCGGGTACTCCGAGCCAAGCGGAAGCTATTCTCTTTTCCAAATAAAGTGTTTTTAGATGAAGACCTCACAAGAGCTCAAGTAGCTAAATTGAAACAGGCCAAGGAACAAGTTGCAGCAGCAAGATAGGCAGAGAAATGGGCAGTTATTAGAAACCTTCGGGCAGTTATTCAGGACACCTTCCCCCTGGGATGGGCATCCCGTTCAAGTAGCTCCAAATAACGAGCGCGAGCAGAGAGGAGGCAGGGCACGGATCTCTCGGTTCACTGCTGGAATGGCAATGGCTCCTTTTGGTCTTCACCAGGCCTACTTTATGAAGCCCTTAGCTCAGCAAACATCCTCCTGGTTACCAAGACTCATGCAAGCCCAGTCCGGCCTCTCCCCGACATTACAGGATGCCAGTGGACCTAGTTTGCAGATAGGAGACACAGAGTTCAGGAGGTGTCAGGGGATCACGGGGTGTTGCTTGCCTCGTCCGTGATAGCCTTAGGAGTAGAGTATCAGTGGTCGCGACCGATGAGTATGCCAGATTCATGTGGATTCAAATCAGAGCCGGAACATCACCTTTGAGAGACATTAATGTCGCAGTCTGTTACTTCCCACCTATCTCGTCTTCCTACGCTATTCACAATAGCTCAGACGGAGACCCTTTTACAGACCTGTACTCTTACATCACCAAGTTTTCAGCAGTAGGGGACGTCATTCTCACAGGGGACTTCAATGCCCAGACCAAAGACCTCAAGACTCCTATGCACCACTAGACAGAAGATATATTTTGCACTCGGGGGATTGACCCGACCACTATCGGCATGCACCGGACCTCCGAGGATCACTTGGGACCCACCACAGCCTATGGGAGATATCTGCTATAGTTGGGAGAATCTCATGAGCTAGTAATTCTGAATGACCTACCATGTTCCCCATCCTCGCACTTCTTTACCTGCAGACCATTTGGAGGGAGGGCAAGTGTGGTTGACTACGCTATTGCAAACCCTTACATCAAAAATTTCTCAATCAACCCCATCCCTCTCGCAGATCATGCACTTCTCTCACTCTCTTTGCAGTTCGACCTCCCAAATCCATCTCCTACTCTTCCCCAAAGCCCTCCCAGGACCACCTTCCGATTTGAGGAGGGTGACCCTGATCTCTTCTTCTCTATCCTCAGATAGACACTCCCACCGAAGTCCCAATTTGCCTCTCTCAACTCCGCCAAGGACAAATACTAGTGCCTCTCATATGCAATCTGGGAAGTTGCGCTACAATCCTTCCCCCATTCTACCCGTACTGCCACCACCTCCTGCAAACCGGGAAATTTCCCTATGAATAAATGGTATGACCAGGAATGCAAGTCTATACATCAAGACCTCCGACATGCATTCCAGAACTCCTTACCAACATACCCAGACCTCTGTTCAGCGTATCGTCACCTCCTTTGCCGCAAGAAGTGCCTTTTCATTGCCCATTGGAGACAAGTTCTTTCTACTCTCCTCCTTCGCTCTCCTAAAGATTTCTGGGGGACCATCCCTTCCTGACGCTCACCTACCCCAGTCGACCTTGAACCTGCCTCAATGTTCTCTCACACCTCCCAACTATATGACATTCTTGGGCAGCCTCTGATTCAAGTTACTTCCCCCCCCCCCCCACTTCCTGCCACCTTTACTCCGACAAAGATATCAGAGAGGCAATATGGACAATGAATAGCAGCAGGGCAGCAAACGAAGAAGGCTTCCAGGCAGAATTCTTCAAGCATGGACTTCGCCCCCTAGTAGGATATCTAGTGGACGTTTTCAACTAGGTGGTTCGGGATGGATTTCTGAATGGTTGGTCACACCACATTATCTACCCGATCCACAAGTCAGGGCCTAATTCCGACCCCAACAACTACAGGACAATCATGGTTGGGCACACATTCACCAAGCTATATGCTACAACACTCCACAGGACACTCCCATTTTCTTGAGCAAAGACAACTCAGGGCCAAGGGCCAAGCAAGATTCCACCCAGACCACCAGACGGTCAACCACATCCTTACTCAACGAGGCTAGGCATCGATCCTCTAAAGTGTACTGCTGCTTTGTAGACTTCCGGAAGGCCTTTAACTCAGTCCCGAGGAAAGATCTTTTCTAGAGGCTAAGAGAGATTGGCATTTGCTCGACTCCCCTAACAGCTATCATGCGCCTCTACGAGGACGTTGTTGGCCGTCTCCACACAGTCAGAGGAATGTCGGATTTCATCCGAAGCACCATTAGAGTCAAGCAAGGATGCCCCCTTTCTCCTACTTTATTCGGGATCTATATCGATGAGCTTGAGTCCTTCCTCCAGGAGCATATCCAGGATACAAATGGGTGTCTTCTTCACCAGGTCCTGATTTCCATCCTCCTCTTTGCAGACAATATTGTCCTTATTGCCTCCTCCCAAGAAGGCCTTCAGAGACCACTGAATGCTCTTGCAGCTTTTTGTGACCAAAGGCATCTAATTGTGAACTTGGGTAAAACTAAAGTGATTATCTTCAATGGAATCAAGAAAACCTTGGACTTCCACTTCCTATTTAAAGGAGAAGAGATCGAGATTGTCAGCACCTATACATATTTGGGAGTTCAGTTTTCAGGGCCTCGCTTCAGCCAGCGGCCAGCCCTTCAGCCTCGGATCAACAAAGGGTATGGCTCCCTAGCCCTTCTAAAGAGGCAGTGTCTGGCACCATTTCTAGGACATCTTGTCCAAAATGAGCATCATGGACACTTTGATTTGCCCCACAGTGCTTTACGGCTTAGAGATTTGGGATCCGTCTCTCCTAGAGTCAAATTGGGCTTCAGCGGAGCGGGTCCAAACTCTCCTTTTGCACCGTTTCATTAGGTGCAAGAAGGCAGTTCCTCAGCACATCATTCTAGGAGAGTTCAGGGCTCAACCTTTCTGCCTAGAGGTGATATTTAGGTTAGTGTCGCTCCTGCACAGGCTCCGAGGTCTGGCAGACGCGAGGAAGGGTCGTGACAGATACCCATATTTAGTATATTGCTCCTTGGAAAACATCGCTCATATGCAAACAGGCTAGTCCAAATGTTCGTACACTGGTATGACAGAGCTGCTGGAGGCTTCAAGAATCCAGATCGACCATCTCCCTCCTTTTCAGTACTATCTGAATGCTCCAGGCCACCTCCTTCCCAATTAGCAAGAGCTGAATAAAATCATTAAGGAGGATATTTACAGACGATACATTCTGACTACATGGACCAATCCTCCCAATGGGTTGCGTCCAAAAATGGCCTTCTATGGGGAACATTGCTTGGAGATCAGGGATGGGCTCTGTTGACCACTATGTGTCAACTACCCATAGCAGTACACCCCCTTTTCGCAAAAGGGATAGCACTTGATTGACATGTCCGTGCCATTCGACAGTCATCGCCGACTTGATCATATTATGATTGTAAACCCAGTCTGCATGTGTGAATTGTAAATAATCTTAGCAGAGCTGAGTCATGTATGTAAATTGCCTAGGTAGACCTAATGTTTTAGTGATAATCTATGTTTCGGAAGTTTTTTGTCTCAGCAATCCATGATCAGCAGAGTTTTCCTTCAGCTAAACCCCAAAGCGGAAATGAATTTTGTCATTAGAATCTTAGGAGAATCCTAGTATGTTGATCTGCTAGATTACTGGGTGATCTATGAGGGTCTATGTCAAATGGGTTTTCCCCCTTGAGGTGTAAAATTGTAAAAGTCATGATGTAAAATCTCTTGAAGGTTAGAAAATGTTTTAATCCCCTCATAAGTGCTAAGTCCTAGGTCCTAGATGATTTTTCCAAAGGCTAAGTTCGAGGATCCAAAAATAAAAATTAAGAAAATTAAAAAATCAAATAATAAATAAAAATAATAATAAAATAAATAATAAGTTAATAATAATTAAAAATAAAAATTAAAAAAATAACTTAAAAAATGAAAAATAAAAATAAAAAAATAAAATAAAATAAAAATTTTAAAAAAACAATAAAAATAATAATAAGTCAAATTTTGAGTAAATAAATGCAATTTTAATTTTTTAATATATTAAAATGCATTTAAAAATTTGACGGATAAGATTAAAAGAAATCTTGATCCTCATCGATGGTCGAGATCATTTTGACATGGATCACTCGAACTAGCCATTGGGAATTTTTCCTTTAAATAGGATGTTAGGGGTCATTTGATATCAGATTAGATTTAAGAGTCTGGTGCTAAAGAAAGCTCTCTTGTAGTCATTTTTTTGTGCAATAAAGAAAGACTTTGGAGTTAAAAATCTTGCTGGTGTTACTCTTCTGGAAATGCTGTAAGATTGTTTTATTTTTCTGCATAATTTTATTTTCAGCCATTGATGATAGCTTAATGAAGATTGATCTAGGCACAAGTATCTTGTCTGATCTTTGGGGTTTGAATGATAGTTTAGATTCTGAAATATAATGGCAGGTATCTCCATTTGATCTGGATTTTACTATTATTTTCTCCTTCTATGTTAATGGTTGATTTTAAGCTGTGCATGAAATCTTAAGTTTTGAGTTTACTGGGCGTTAGGGGAAGTTCTCGGTTGAACTAGCCAACTCCCAAATTGCGTTTTCTGAAAGAGCCCAGCTAGTTTTTAATCCTGGGCTTATCATTTGAATTTTTTTTATGAATGCATGAAGGGTTTTCTGAAGTATCTCACATTAAAATTAAAATTTTGAAAATATTTATGTGGCATAACGAGAAATTTGGCTATTTTAAAGTCTGTAGTTTGTGAATATTGTAATTATTTAGTCATGGTTTTCAGTTTCGTTTCTTACACATATTATCTTTGGGTGTTATGTTTTGCCATTACAGGTTGTAGGTTACAGGTCTGAGGAGAAATTTTTGTTTGAAGCCAGATCTAGACCCTGGAGGGTAAGATTTGGCCTCAGGATCAGTTCTTGCAAGTTTTTTGTTGAAGAAATTCGAGATTCTCCAAGCTATCTATTTGCTGGGGTTTCATTTAAAATTGCTTTCCAAAAATATCAACCAACAATCTTGCATTCCAAGGGTTTTAAAATCATTCATTTTCAGATCTAAATTTTTTTTTTTATGAAGGTTTCAAGAAATCTGAAGGAGAGCGAGTTAAAAATTTTGTCAAGATTTCTAGAAAATATTTAAAGCTCCTCTCACTTTGCTGCAAATCAAATCCCTGTCTCCTCACAGCTCCATTTTCGCATTTCTCTTCAGCATTACTTCCTGCGGAATCTTTCCACACTGCTCCAGCATCTGCAAACAAAACAAATATATATATATAAATATATATATATATATATTATATATAATATAATATATATATTTAAAAAATTAAAAATAAAAAAAAATAATAATATATATTTTGAAAAAAACTTAATAAAAAAAATTTGAAAATTCATTTTTTATGGTCCATTTTTCTATAGCTAAACGCACTTAAAATGTTTATTTACAAGTTGGCTATATGAAAGTGGTAGCTCGTCAGCATTGAAACTTTATGGTCATTTAAAGCATTTAATTTTTCTTGAAGTTTAATTGCTAGATCATTTAAAGGGGTTGTGCATTTGTTGAAAATCTTACATCGCTTGGGTTATTTGATGATAAATGATTGTTCTACATGGTTTATATTTCTGCAATATTCAATAAATAATAGTTTAATCATTTATTTCATAAGGCACTGGTCTATTAACTTAATAAAATCAATTAAGTGCTTGTTGCCCCTCATGTCTCCCAACCCAATTGGTCCCCAGTTGGTCATCCATTATCCCATAGGGTCTACCCCCTTAACCGTGGGAGACAAGCTTAAACGAAAAGATCGGGGATCAGGGTGACAGCCCCCGGTCTGAGTGTTGTCGTGACAATCTGTGCGACAACAAGCTCATCATCAGACCCCAGTACATGTTCCAACATTGGATGCATGCCCTTAGAATCCCCCTCGGGCAACTCAGAATTGGGTCTCACAAACTCCGGGTGGAGATAGATCACCACATTGATAGGGCAGATAGGATTTGCCAGCGCTGTCACTTACAGGAGATAGAGACAGAGACACACTTCATCTTCAAATGCCCTTCTTACTACAAGATTCGAGGTTGTTTCCATTGTCTCTTCAAGTCTTCTCAGACTTTGACCAGCTTCCTCAGATATGTTGATCTGAGATGCCTTGCACAATATCTCCAGGAGGCCTTCAGATTTTGGGCCCGTTTTCTTTAGCCCCCCACCAGATCGGACACCACGCAGAAGATCACGGACTTCTTTAGGACGCTACCATCAGCGCGGGGCACCAAAAGAACCATTGACCAACCCACAGACACTGAGACCAGATCAGTGCGGTCCCTGGGGGGCCGACCCACCAGACTGCACCAACGCTCTAGGATTGGATCCACCCCTGGGAGGCGCCCTAGAACCTCCACGCGACAACAGTGACAACCCAATATGCCCATAAGACAGCAGACTTTGACAAGCTTCTCTCAGTTTTCTTCTCTCAACCTCAGATGTTAGGAGTAGGAACTGGACAAGGGACTCCTTCCCCCCTTCCTCTTCTTCTTCTCCTTCTCTGCTTCATCGCAGTGCTTGGTTTTGAAGCCGAGAGCTGCTAGCTTCTACATTTACATTTACTTAGATTATAGATGTATTTTCTGTTTTTTAAAAGAAATGTTGAAGGGGACCGTTTGGTCCACCAGCTTGGCATGATGTAAGCATTGTAACTGACAGTCCTGTTGACCTATTACGGTCATTTGTTGGACATTAATAAAATTATCTTATCTTATCTTATCTCAAACGCATCCTGAGCGATTTCATGGTAATGTTAAAGGTTTAACATTCCCCTTTATCTTTCGTTTTCATTCTTTTGCTTTAAGAATTTAACATTACAATGAATTGTATAGCAATTCTAGGGCCATAGGCTTGAATATTAGGTTGTTTCACTCAAAAAAATTTGTTTTTTTTTTAAACAAAATTGCATTTGCAATGTCTTTGGTCAATTTGTAGTTTGTACAGAACTGGCTGGTTTGGTAAAAAAACTATTGATTCAGTGAAAAAAGGCCAGTTGCCAGTGCCATGATAGAACTGGCCAGTTAGGTACTGAATTACTGGTTCCAGATCTTGAACCAGACTGATTTGACCCACAAATCGGTCAGACTGGCCGCCTCCATCGGCCAGTGCCATGATCGAACTGGCCGGTTAGGTACTGAATTACCCATTACTGGTTCCAGATCTTGAACCAGACCGATTTGACCCACAAATCGGTCAGACTGGCCACCTACATTGGTTCCGATCCAATTCCGATAACACTATTCTCCATATCTTTTATACATAAGGAAGCATCAAATATCTTAACAGTTCAATAATGACTTGTGTGCAACAACAAAAATCATTGTCAATACATGCCAAAGCATAAGTAACAGAAAAAATTGAAATTAACTGACCTATTGTGAAATATTCCATGTTCCTGTCTCCTGCAAAACATGACCCCGTGTATTTGACTGACCCATTATAATGTACTGCATGTCCATCTCTTCTGCAAAACATGAACCGAGTAAAAATACCACAATAAGAATAGGATAACATAGTGACACTAAAGAAAGCATCTTGATATTTCTATATTCAGATCCATGTGCTCCAATACTTAGAAAGAACCAGTTTTCTGTCAATACATATTGATAGAACAAAATGACAAAGTGATATTCAAAACAGCATCTTGAGATTCCTACATTCAAATCCATATGATCCATATTCAGAAAGAATCAATTTGATGTCAATATAAATCAATAGAAGAAAATGAACCATTTTTTAAGATGAAATTGATACACCTCCTGATGTAAGACAGATTTCTATACCTCACAGACGTTCAACGTCTGCAATCAACCTACAAAATAAAGTCAACTCCTGCAGCTTCGAAGAGTAACTTGATGGCATAAGTTGATACGTATGAATGAATTTAAAAGAAATGACGCAATATTCCCAATAATATTGTTCCACAATGTTTATCAGAGTCCCAAAAAAGTTCCCAAACTACCAGCACTATCCTTCAGAATACCCTTACCTAGGACTTTCCAGGAATATTATATGTCAATCAATATGATCTGGTATGCCTTAGTAGATAACATTCAATCTGCTCCACATGACATTAAAGATACTGTGCGGAGATGCAAAGTCTTGTACTCAATTTGTTCATTTTAACCAAACTGCAAGACCAGATTATTGGAAATAAACCAAATATCAATTCTCCAGTCCTAAACTTCTTTCCAAGGTAAAATTTGAGAACAGAAGAACTTTAAAGTTTATACTGCCAAAGCTAAGTACCAGGCGGTGAATGCACATGGCTACTGATACCAAACAGAAGTCAAATTTAGAATAGCACTTGCAATGTGGATATCAATAGATTAATGCTTCATCCCCATATCTTGTTAACTGAATATTTCCTTTCTGATATGTCTGAATTTAAAACACGTGTTTACTCTGATCCATGCATGTTCCCTACCAAGGCTATTCATTTTAGGAGGAAAACCAAGTTTTTTTCTTGAAAAGTGATGTGAAAAGACAGACCACAGACACACAGCTTGTCATACTATGGATTTATTATACTCAAGATAAGATATACACTGTTTAAATAATACCCAATTAAGTCAAAAAAATGCATAATTGTGTAAAGTGCCTAGTGGTAGTCAAGGAATGCCATATGTACTCATCAGAAAAGGAACAAGCCCGTATTATGCAGAAAAAGACCAAATTAATAATTAATAAATGTGAATAATTCAAAGATTATTATATGCAGTCCAAAAGACTGTCATGTATATAACACCCACAACTATGCCAACAGAAACAGACCTTCAACTTAATTACTTAGTATAAATAGTTCCAATTAGGTATTTATATGTCCTCTCATCCAGGAACGTTTCATCCTCAAAACACAAAAAGGAAAAGGATGAAAAGATTGTCTAAACTCTAAGCCATATTCATGCATTGGAGAAGCATTGATCCATCCAATGCAGCAGCTTTTATCAGAAATATCTTTTGATAAATTTCTGAGACGGTATATCTTCTTATGACTCCAAGTATCTCCCTCAGACGTATATCATATTAGTGTTTGATACTCTGGAGCATAAATGATGTGACATCTTTCTTAAAAAGAATGTTGATGTGTCAGTTGATCAAAACCAAAGCAGCATGGTTTGGGTTCGAGTTCAGGTTCGACAATGATGAGATTCAGTTTGAAATTTGAATTTGAATTTCCTGATGACATTCGAATACGATTCACCATCAGGTTTGTTGATATACATATCAAAACTTTCAAAATATATATAATAGATCTATATATACACTTCAAACTTTATGTAAGCTTTATATATATATATATATATATGGGGGAGCATTTGTGTCATCAATTTTGGCCTCATGGACTCTGGAGTATGGATAATAACTGTGGCCTACAGAATATGGGGGAATTGTGAGGCATGACAACATTAGGCAGATAAGAAATTTGCATAGCATGTAGGGGCAATAAGCATGTAGCAGAAATAGAACCCCAACACCATTATCATGGTCCCGCATTGTTCCCTGAAGACCAGGGTATAGAGAAGCAAGAGCCTCTATTACAGCATGCAACAGTGAGTCACAAACAAGAGTAAGTACTAAGGGGCATAGGGGGAGCCATGGTAGGTACTATGGAGGAGCAATGAGCAACAAGGAGTATGGGGTCATTGACTGTAGCAAGGTAAGTGGAGTTCATCTTAGAACTTTATCATACCTCATCAAACTTCAGATTTTTCTTGAGTTTATCGCTTTTTTAACTCCATCCTTGAGGTTTGATGAACCCTATGACTTAGATCAAAACAATGACTCTTGAGTCTTGTGATTAGGATGACAAAAGTTTTATTCTATAATTATTTATCTTCACTTAAGGATACCCTTTGGTTAACATTAGGTTGTACATTTATATCTTCATTGATTACTTTCATTGCTTTGTCAAAATTATCTGTCATCAATGGTGACATTTCGATCTTTAAATAAATTGAGGTTGTACGCATCTCTTTGTCAACAACCTGCAATTTGACATTAGAAGACAGCATTTCCACTCGTTATAATCTCATACCTTTTGTGAGCAAGGTACCATTTTTGCCTTTAAAAAAAAGATTCCTTACCTTTACATAATAGACATTTTAATATCTTCTATATTTTTTTTTTTTTGGATTTTCAACACCTCAAAGGCCTTTTCTTTCTTACCACGTTTCCTTCCAAGGCTGAGAGATCAAGATCACCACAACCTACACTTACCTAGTCGTTCTAGTTTGGAGGCCCTAAATCAACATGAGACATGCTTTCCAACCTCCACTCAACAAGGGATGTCTTTGTTGCCTTTCTCGAGAGGCAGTGTTCCAAAGACCAAAGTCACGTACAAGACATCTTACCCAAGGTGCATCGTCGAGAATTGATCATCTTGTTGAAGTTTCTAAGTTTACTTAGTTTAGAAACCCTTCATGCACTTTTTCTAATTTATTCCTACCTACTTGTTATTTTTCTTTAACAAGTTATTTACAAAGTAAACACTGAAAATAAACACTAATGCATGCTCAACATATTACAGATCAACAACTAAAAGAAACAAGAACAAACACACCACATGACACCATTATTTTTGAACCAATGTCCCCGGAAAAACCCAATGTGGGAAAAACAGTGTAGCTATCTAAGGGTTTCTTATTAAGCAATATCATAGTACAATCAGGGTGCCCAAACTGGCCTACCCAACAGAGAATTTCCTTAGCAACTATACCTCAGAGTTTGAGAGAAATCTCCTGGCTGAAACCCCGGAAAATCCTTCTAGCAGTTCCTCAGCACAAAACTGCTCCTGCAACCCCAGCGTCTGCCCAATCTGGACTACGTCAGCCCTTCTCTGTCCCACTCTGGCCCTGCATCAACTTTTCTTGGCTTGTTTCAGCCCCAAGAGGCCTTGCGTTAGCTCTAGGAGCCTCTGCGTCAGCTACGCTGGCCCCTATGGTGCTTTGCACAGCACTTGGCTGCCTCTGCATGGCCCTGCGTGAGCCCTCGCTGGCTCTGCGTCACCCTCCTTGGATGTTGCACTGCTCTCCCAGCACAATCTCTGCCTTCTCTATTTCTCTGTACTCAATTCCCCTCAGCGGGTCTCCCGATCACTGATTCTATCTCTCTTAGCAAACCCCACTCTAGAGAATAGAATGACTGATCATCTGGTGTACTCTCCAAGTGACCCTCAGGCCTCCTCTTATACTTTTCCTGTTGAAATCTCAACGGCCAAGATTAAGTCCCTAATCAATGACTAAGATTAGATCTGGCTTGATCCATGTCTTTTGGACCACTCTAAGAAAGATTCATATTAATACACATTAATATTTTATTTTCACTAAGTTTAGACTTAGGGATTCCATTGAAAATATTAATTATTTTAATATCTCCTTATCTGTTTAGAATCTGCCCAAACCCTTTCTCAGTATTGGAGATCTCATGTGCCCCAACCTCTCCACCAAATTTCGTGGCTAGAGCACATCCGATGCTACCCCAAATCAACACTCCATCTTAGCGAGGATTGTGTTCTAGCAATACTCCTCACTGAGTATTACCCTAATCATCCGGCATCGGTACCTATGTTGATGCTAGGCCTTCCTGCCCAAAATCCTCTACACTGCTGCCTCCTGTACTGCTGCCCATGGTTCTGCCATTGCCACTGCTGCATCTGTATGACAACTCCCTTTGTATCTGTGCTATTGCTGGTCCTTTCTCCCAGCACTGCATCTGCAATGCACATCCTCTCATCACGTTGCATCGTTCTGCCCACTGCTGCACAACAACTCAGTTACTGAGAAGTAAGTAACTGATCCTCCAACTGACCTCCTTGTTGGGCTAGAAACACCCACTAATGCTGAAGCTCCCTCTGTCGCTAACAAGTGCTCCCTCTCTCTGACCTCTGCGCTGTTGCAACAACTCCGTGCATCTCGCACTGTTGCACACCTCTTTGTGCATTTTTGCACTGGTGCAACACTCCTGTGCCTCTCGCACTGTTGCAATCCGCTAGCTCTGCACTGTCTTGGGACTTCTGCACTGTAGCTCTCTATGTCACTCCATCTGCATCCGTCTCTACCCACCCAGCCAGTCCTACTACTCCTCGTCAGGGCTCCCATAGCAAGGTCTAAACCAAGAGGCGGGGTACCTCAAGGATCCTACCCCTCATCGCCTGTAGTCCTTCTGACTACATCTCGATGTCTCCCCACTTCCGCTCAAGTGGTGCATGTGCACTCATGGCACAGTCATCGTCTATCGAAACTTCCTTCTCTGCCCGCGTTGGCACTACCCTAGTCTCGGAAGACTCTCCCTTACTCTTCTTCCTTGGGCACTAGGTCGCATAATGACCCATCTCCCCACAGTGGAAGCAATTGATCTTGGAGAGATCTTTCTTCTTCCGCTTCTCCTGCTTTCCCTCAGATGCTAGGGCCACATCCTCCTCTTCCTGCTTGACCTTGATCCCTTTGCTGCTACTACCTATCTTCAACTGCCTTCTGATCTCTTCCTGGCGAAGTGTTGCCCACATCTCGTCCCAAGGTGGGAGAGTCCCTCTGCCCAGGATACTCTGGACAAACACTTCCCAATCTTCTGAGACAACACTCAAGGTTGTTCTCACCATAAGCTCCTGATCCGATATCGCTCCTATAGCAGTCAACTGGACTCGGATCTCATTCAGTCCTCTGAGGAAGGTGTCAACTGATTGACCCTTCTTCATCTGATACGACCTCATCTGGTTCTCAAGCAGCATTCTTCTCTGCACAGAAGTATGCTGGTACAAGTTCTTGAGAGCCTCCCACATCTCAACTATCGTTTTCTTCTCGGCTATATGTGGTACCACATGATCCTTGACCCCGTCAAGGATAATGCACTTGGCCCTCGTCATCGCCTCTTCGTAATTGTCGTTATCATTGGGGTCGACTAGGATAGCTATTACCTTCAAGGCGAAGTTCTTGACATGATTTGTGTCAAGCACTAATAAGATTTTGGCCTTCCAGACTGCGAAGTTCGATGCTTCGTCCAGTCTATCCTGGTCTCTTACCTCGTGTAGTGCCATGACACTCCTCTACTTCCCTCCTGCAAGTTTTCTGTTTGACTCCTCTGAGTCTCTACTTCCAATCTGGAAGTTCTCTTCTCGACTCCCTCTGAGTCTCGATTTCCCTCCTGGAAATCCTTCTGCCACTTGTCGAGATGCCCCCTACTCTGATCATCTTGTGCAACTGCACTGTTGATCCAGGTTCCTCGACTAGAAACCCTCGGTAAAAACTCCTCTAACCCTGCTCTGTCAAGTAATATTCTGACTACAGTACCTCACCAGCTCCACTCTGCAATATTTCTGCAACCTTCTAGACTCCAGCAACTGCCTCTCTGTGAACTGCATCAGCCCCTCTCTGCCTCATACTGGCTTTGCGTCAGCCCCTCTCTATCTCATGTTGGCTCTGCGTCAACCCTCTCGCCCTCTGCATCAGCAACGCTGGCCTCTCTGGGGCTCTGCGCAATTCCCGACTTCTTCTGCGTGGCTCTGGCTAGCTCTGCATCACACTTCTTGGCTTCTACGCTACTAGAAACAGCTTCTGTCACCTCGGGACAACTGTTTTCTACTGTTATTGCTCCGCTTGGCTGATGTCTTTTAGTCCTCTTGTGATCTGCAATCACGCTCTGATACCATGTTGAAGTTTCTAAGTTTACTTAGTTTAGAAACCCTCCATGCACATTTTTTGATTTATTCCTACCTACTTGTTATTTTTCTTTAACAAGTTATTTACAAAGTAAATACTGAAAATAAACATCAGTGAATGCTCAACATATTACAGATCAACAACTAAAAGAAACAAGAACAAACACACCACATGACACCATTATTTTTGGACTAATGTCCCCAGAAAATCCCAATGTGGGAAAACCGATGCAACTACCTAAGGGTTTTCTTATTAAGAAATATTAGAGTACAATCTGGGTGCCGAAACTGGCCTACCCAACAGAGAATTTCCTTACCAGCTATACCTCACAGTTTGAGAGAAATCCCCTGGCTAAAACCCTGGAAAATCTTTCCAGTAGTTCCTTAGCACAAAACTGCTCCTACAACCCCAATGTCTGCCCAATCTGGACTGCATCAGCCCCTCTTTGTCCCTCGATGGCCCTGCGTCAGCCCCAGGAGGCCCTGCATCAACTTTGGGAGCCTCTGTATCAGCTACGATGGCCCCTCTGGTGCTCTGCACGACACTTGGCTGCCTCTGGGTGGCCCTGCGTGAGCCCTTGCTGGCTCTGCATCACCCTCTTTGGTTGCTGCACTGCTCTCCCGTCACAATCTTTGCCTTCTCTGTTTCTCTCTACTCAATGCCCCTCAACTGCTCTCCCAATCACTGATTCTATCTCTCTTAGCAAAGCCCGCTCTAGAGGATAGAATGATTGATCATCTGGTGTACTCTCCAAGTGACCCTCAAGCCTCCTCTTATACTTTTCCTGTTGACATCTCAACGGCCGAGATTAAGTCCCTGATCAATAGCTAAAATTATATCCGACTTGATCCATGTCTTTTGAACCACTCTATCACAAATTCATATTAATACACATTAATATTTTATTTTCCCTAAATTAGACTTACGCACTCCATTAAAATTATTAATTATTTTAATATCTCTTGATCTGTTTAGAATCTGCCCAAACCCTTTCTGGGTATTGGTGATCTCATGTGCCCCAACCTCTACACCAAATTTCGTGGCTAGAGCACATCCGATGCTACCCCAAATCAACACATTTGACCCAAGGTGCTCTATGGTTCTAGGATCTAGGGGCCTAGTATGCTCTAGCCTAGGTGGGTTTGGATGGAGAGAGTACAAACCATTCTACTTCAATTTGTTGCATGCAAGCGGTCCCTCAATCCATCCATCCAAGCAGAGTTCGAGTCATGTCCTCTAGCCTTCAAGCCATCTTTAGGGTTGCCACATTCCTTCACAGAGTCTTAACATTGTGGGACTTTACTTCTAAAAGGGCAAAATAACATTACCTAACTATATATTCTTCAAAGGCAGCCATTGCCTTTATGGCTTCCTCTAGACAAGTGTGTTTCTAGTTTTCTAGGCTTCAACATGCTACAAATGATGGTATATCTCCTATGTACTAAACAGTTCCCTTAACCTAATTTTGTTCATTTGTTGGACATTAATAAAGTTATCTTATCCCCAAGCCAACTTTTCCCTTATAGGTACTCTCTTGATGTTTTGTGCTACTTCTTGTTATCCAAGCAAGACTTGAGCCATATAATCAGCAACAACAACTATAAACAATATGTTTTGGGCACTTAGATCATAACTTCAACTGGGATTTGGCCCTACAATGGTTTTTTATTCCAAGTATTTTTTGCAGTTGAGAAATGACCAGATTGCCAAACGTACATAGATGTGAAAACATAGGATGCACATCCTCAAGACTCAGATAGTTTTCAGTTTGTTGATTTGGGGTAGCATAGGATGTGCTATAGCCATCAAAATTAGTGGAGAGGCTAAGACACATGAGATCCCCACGACCCAGAAATGGTTTGGACAGATTCTAACCGGTTTGGAAGATATTTAAATTAATATTTTTAATGGAGTTCCTAAGTCTAAAAAAAGCTGAATAAATAAATCCTCCTATGCTGCATCAGTTTTCCCGCATTGGGATTTTCCGGAGATATTTGTCCAAAATATCTGTGTTGATGTGTTGATTCTTGTGCATGTGTTTGTTTCTGTATTATGGTGTGATATCTGCAGCAGAATTTATTTTAATGTTTACTGAAAGGTTTTTCGTAAATAACTTATTGGCAAATAAGTAGGTAAAATAAATCAATTGTTGCAGTGATAGAATTCTCACATGGTATCAGAGCAAGTAATCAAAGACAAAAAGGGAAAATCAATTATGGGTCGAGACCATGATGTAAAGGCATCTACGTCGGGAGACTCACACAGATTTTCAGAAAATTGCACAAGAGACAGTGACTTTAACTTCTCTATGTTGGCTTCCAAGCTGGAAGAAGAAGTGGCTTGTGTGACTAGCTCTGCATCATCAGAAGTATGGTATATAGATAGTGGAGCCTCTTGGCATATGACGGGAATCCGGGAATTTTTCTCAGATTATTGGGAGGAGAAGATGAACTTTCAGATCACCATGGGGAATAAGGCAAAGTGTACTCTAGTAGGGAGGGGTACTATAGTTTTTCAAACAAAAACGGGAGAGTGGTTCTGTGCTACCAATGTGTTGCATGTATCAGGATTTGGGATGAATTTACTTTCTGCATCACAACTTTAAGGAAAAAGCTATGAGTTTTCTTCATCAAAGAGAACATATACGTCAAACACCCAAGCCAAAAAAAGAAAGTGCAAATCAAGATCAAAAGTAAAAGGTTGTACAGACTATAACTAGAATCATCAATGGCACTAATAGGCAGTCATGGAGACAAGGATTTGAACGAACTATGGTACAGAAGAATGGGACATTTGCACCATGGGGCTCTAAGAATTCTCAAAAACACTATAACAGGAGTTCTGGATCTTAGTACGGAATGGGATGATGTATGCAGAGGATGTGCTCTAGGAAAGTATGCTAAAGCAGCATTTCCTAAAAGTAAGAACAGAGCTAAGAATGTAATAGGATTTGATACATTCAGATATCTACGGACCTATGTCCACTAAAGCTCTTAGTGGTGTCAAATGCTTCCTTACCTTCATTGATGACCACTCAAGGAAAACTTGGATTTATTTTCTGAAAACCAAGGATGAGGTTTTCTGTCGATTCAAAGAATTCAAGGCTCTGGTGGAGAATCTGACTAGGAAGAAAATAAAAGTTTTGCGCTCAGATAATTGTGGAGAGTATGTCGATAAGGACTTATTTTTACACTAAGGACGACATCAGAAGAGAGTGGACAACTCCTTACAATCCGGAGTAGAAGGGAGTAGCAAAAAGGAAGAACAGGACTATTGTAGAAGCAACTAGGGCCATGATGTATGATCGAGATATGCCAAAATTCCTGTGGGCAGAGCATGCAACACAGCAGTCTATGTTCAGAACAGGAATCCTCATCAGGCATTGGGCGGGATTACTCCAGAGAAAGTTTTCACAGGGAAAACACCTGAAGTCAGTCATTTCAGGATATTTGGGAGCTTAGCATATTGTCGAGTACCCGAGGAAAAGGGGAAGAAGCTGGATCAAACTGCAGAGAAAGGATATCTAGTGGGATATAGCGAGAATGCTAAGGCATACAAAATCTATCTTCGAGGGAGTAGTAAGGTAGTAGTTCGACGAGATGTGAAGTTCATGGAGGACAGGACTTTCAAAAAATCTCGAGAAATGCCTTCCGAAGAGCAATCAAAAGAGGAGTTGTTGGTCAAACCTCTTCAACCAACAGAAGTAAAGAATTCTTTGTCAGATCAGGAATAATCTCAAGATGAGGAGGAGATAACAGAGGCACCTACTGGCAGAGGAAGAACGAGCAAGGAACTTTGTCAGATTCTGTGAGACGCAAAGGACTTCATCAGTGGGCGAAGGAACAATAAGAGGGATCGAAAACAGCCAAATAGATATCAGGCATTAGTACTTCAGGGTGGGGAACCTACCAATTTTCAGGAGGTAACTCAACATCAAGTTTGGCTGGATGCGATGGTAGAGGAGTACAACTCCATAATGGTGAACGATGTCTAGGAGATAGTGCCAAGGCCTCATGACAGATCAGTGGTAGGTTCGAGATGGATCAACAAGATTAAATATGCTACAGACGGCAGGGTTGAGACATACAAAGCCAGGTTTGTGGCTAAGGGGTATGCTCAGAAGGAAGGAATTGACTACGAACAGACTTTCGCCCCGGTAGCCAGGTATACATCTATTAGAACTGAGATATCCCTTGTAGCACAGATGGGGTGGGAGATTCATCAGATGGATGTCAAAACAACATTTCTGAACAGGGTGATAGAAGAAAAGGTATACATTCAACAACCAGAGGGCTTTGAGGCACATCAAAAGAAGTATCGTGTATAAAAATTGAAGAAAGCCTTGTATGAGCTGAAACAAACACCTAGAGGTATGGTGGAATAGATGGCTACTTGTAGAAGATGGGATTTGTCAAGAGTGACACAGATCCAAATCTCTACTATCTGGTTGTAGAGAATGAGCCTCTAATCTTAGTATTGTATGTGGATGATCTCTTTCTGACAGGATCATCCAGGCTCATTGGGGACTGCAAAAGAATCTAGCCACGGAATTCTATATGAAGGATTTGGGATGAATGCATTATTTTCCTAGGGTTGGAAGTTTGGCAGCAAAAGGGAGAGAGATCTTCCTTGGGCAAGGGAGGTATGCTACAGAAATCCTAAGGAGATTCAGGATGGAAGACTGTAGACCCATGGCTACTCCAAAAATCACCAACTAGGAGAAGATTGATGCATCAGAAGACAAGGATGTTGATCCCACCTTATACAGACAGCTCATTGGGTCCCTGATGTACCTGGTCAATACCACGCCTGACATTTGTTACGCTGTCAACACCCTCAGTTAGTTCATGGTGGAACCAAAGAGGGCGCATTAGGCAACAGCCAAACATGTTCTCAAATATATACAAGGAACAGTTAATTAAGGACTCTTGTACATTGGGAGTAAGGATATCAGATTGAGCGGATTCACTGATCCAGATTGGGCGGGAAGTTTAGTGGATCGGAAAAGTTCCTCTGGGTATTGTTTCAACATTGGATCACAAATGACCTCCTGGTGCAGTAGGAAACAGAAATCCATGGCTCTAAGCTCAGCAAAGGAAGAATATATGGCCGCAAGCACAACATCATGTGAGGCCATATGGTTTAGAAAACTGCTTGTGAACCTATTCAGAAGAAATATGGCGGCGACTAGGATGATGTGTGATAATCAGAGTTGCATCAAGCTCTCTGATAATCCAATGTTGCACGATCAGTCAAAGCATATTGATATCCGGTGTCACTTTGTTAGACACTATGTCCAACGAGGAGTTGTACAATTGAGCTACACTCCTACAGGAAAACAAGTGGCAAACATCCTTACCAAGGCCCTTGGAAGAACCAAGTTTGATTATTTCAGGGAGAAGATGGGGATGATAAAGAATCCATTTTAGTAGCAGAAATGGGTATGATGTTGAAGTGCAGTAGCAGTCAGCAGTGGCACGATTCAATAGGTTGAGAAGGAGCTTGCAGTGCAGATGCAGTGTTGGGAAGAAGGACCTGCAGGAGCACGGATGCAAAGGGAGTTACAATGCAGCTGCAATGTTGGGAAGATGGACCAGCAACAGCACAGATGTAGAGGGAGCTGCAATACAAATGTAGCAGTGGCAATGATAGAGCCATGGGCAGCGGTACAGGATGCAGCAGTGTAGAGGATGTTGGGCAGGAAGGCTTAGCATCAGCATAGGTACCAATGCCATTGGATCAGAGTAATGCTCAGTGTGGAGTATTACTAAAGCACAGTCCTCGCTAAGAGGAAGTGCTGATTTGGGGTAGCATCGGATGTGCTCTAGCCATGAAAATTGGTGGAGAGCCTAAAGCACATGAAATCTCCAAGACCCAGAAATGGTTTGGGCAGATTCTAACCGGTTTGGAAGATATTAAAATAATTAATATTTTTAATGGAGCTCCTAAGTCTACACTTGGGAAAAATAAAATATTAATGGGTATTAATATAAAACTCAGTTAGAAGGTTCCAAAAGTCATGGATCAAGCGAAATCTAATCTTAATCGTTGATTAGAGATTTAATCTCGGTCGTCGAAGGACCAACAAGAAGAGGCTGGAGGGTCAGTTGGAGAACATACTGAGGGAGACCAGTCAGTTCGATTTCTAAAGCGGGGTTAGCTGAGAAATTCAAACTAATGGTCTGGGGAGCAGCAGGAGGCAGCGGGTACGGAACAGAGAGTCGGGATCAGCACCAGAAGACCAACGCAGAGGTTGGAGAGGCAGAAGTAAAGCCTCTCGGGCAGACGCAGAGGTTGGAGAAGCAGAAGCAAAGCCTCTCAGGCAGACGCAGAGGTTGGAGAGGCAAATGCAAAGCCTCTCAGGCAAACGCAGAGGCAGCAGACTGTGCAGTCATTGGAAGGCCTACGTGGGTGACGTAGAGAGGCCCAGTGCTGACGACGTTTCTAGGGACGTTTTTCCAAAATATCTGTGTTCATGTATTGATTCTTGTGCATGTGTTTGTTTCTGTATTATGGTGTGATATCTGTACCAAAATTTATTTTAATGTTTACTGAAAGGTTTTTCGTAAATAACTTATTGGCAAATAAGTAGGTAAAATAAATTAGTTGTTGCAGTGATAGAATTTTCACACAGTTGACCCTCTTCAGCGTCAAGTTGAGATTGATTTAAACCTCCCTCTTTGCCTCTACAAAATGGGATCCGCTAACTTTTCCACTTGCAAGATATCTTTTGATTTGGTGCCCAATTAAGGGTCCATGACCTAGAGTGTCAGGTCAAGGCAGATGTACAAAACAAGCCTATACCAAATCTGTTAGAGATTACTCGCTTGACCAAAAGGAAGTTGTGTAGAAAGTCATTTATGATAAGCAAAGTCATGTAAAACTTCAACAGACTTACCAACAACTATACTAGTGAGAATTTTTACTACCCTTGTGATTTTCATCACAAAGAGCTTTGGTTGGTCAAGTTGTTCACTTGGTTTGCAAAATTGTTGATAATGATGTGCTGGAGGATTTGAAGGTGTTTTGTTGGTATTACTTGTTTATCACAGAGAGATAGCATTACACTTGATCATGTGATGTTCTAATCTCCAGTCCTTGCTATATGATTGGATATGAGGATATTTAGATCCCTTGGTGGAGCACCACAGCAGTATGGTGATAAGTGGATATTTCATTTTGTGATGTCCTAGGGTAATTTTAGCCCTTAGAATTCTATGTTTATCTAGGATTTCCAATAAGCCAACAACAATAGTGCACATTCATAAACAGTAGGTATCCTTCTATGTATACATGAATATAAATTCTTCAATAAAATCACACTGACTTAGGGTTGACTACCTAAAGAAATAGAGAATCTATCCAATCAATAATCCATAATCAACCATTAATAAACCAACATTAAATTGTAACTATGCTATACTATCCAATCCAGTATTTAGTATAGCAGTCTTCCACTAGGGCTTCTACACTAGTAGTTCTAACTAATATCTACTTCTAAATCCTCTAAATTTCTTGACCAACTCACAGTTTGTGCCCTTATTGTATGTTACCAGTCTGCAAATCCTTGTTGCAAATTAGTATGTAGTGCTAGAAGAATACCCAAATGAGCCCACAAATCCAGTCCTCCCACGTGATTTTATAGCTTGACCGAATCACTGAGTTACACAAATGGTATCGCTATTCAAGGACCCGAACTTCCTCTGCCTCAGAAACCCGAACTTCCTACTGCCTTGAGTAGTCATTGCACCAAATTTGTTGTCTAACGCCCAGAAATTCACTTCAACCCTACAGCTCCTAATTCCTCAGACGAACCCTTCCACAGACCCAAACCATTAGTTAATTCAAGGTCGTTCACAGGGAAAACATTTGTGGTTGATCAAAACTATGTGGATGGGAAAAATAGATTAACCTTGTTGTCTCACTTGCCTCCATCCATACTCGATGCCTTACAAAAGTTTACAAAAAATCCGTTGCCACAACAACTCTTCAATTAGAACCGTAAGGTGTACTTTTGTTTCTTTAAACAAACCAAAGAATGGTTCTTTAGACATATCTGAGTTGCTTAAGAGAAAATGTTGTGCCAAAACAAGAAAAGAAGTGTCTAGATTGTTAGTTTTTGCTAGCATCGGATGTGCTCTAGCCATGAAAATTGGTTGAGAGGCTAAGGAACATGAGTTCTAAAGAACCCAGAAACCGTTTGGTGAAATTTCACCTATATTGTATTTTATTAGAATAATTAATATTTTTAATGGGGTTCCTAAGTCTAAACTTAGGAAACTTAAAATATTAATGGGTATTAATCAAAATATGGGTGAGAATGATATAGAAAGTGGATCAAGTCATGTTTTAATCTTAACCATTGATTAGAGAGTTAATCTCGTCCGCTAAAGTGTCAACGAGAAACACACACGGAGAAAATAAATTGATCTGGAATTCGATTTCTAAGGCTAGGAAGCTGAGAAACTTGAATTGAGTGATCATTTTGCAACAGAGGAGTAGGGATAGTTCGGGAGTACGAACAGAGAGGCGGACAAAAGCTACTAGCGCAACGCAACAGCTAAGAGGAATGACATTGGGCCAATCTGTGCCCACGCAAGCCTGACATAGAGCCAGAAGGGATAGCGCAGAAGCAGAAGTTGCCCTCCACATAGAAAGCCAGAACTGCCAGGAAACTACCGGAACAGTCGAGAAGGTTGACGCAGTAGGCAAAAGAGACAGCACAAGGCTGACGCGGGGCTAGCGCAGAGGTAGCCGAGGTTAGCCAGTGTTGTTGTCGGATCATCCGAAATATACTAGGTGAAGTGAGATAAAACTCGCTTAGTTTTTCCGCCATTGTATTTTCTCAGTCACTGGATTGTCGGGAGGGCATCCAGCATTTGTATTCAGAATTACTGCTTAATAATAGAAAACCCTCAAAGTTGCTGCACCGGTTTTCCCACATTGGATTTTTCCAAGGACTATTTTGTCCAAATGTATCTTGTTCTTTGCTCAGCTTTCTGTTTCATGTAATCAAATTTAAAGAAGTGTAGGTTGCAGAAGTAATTTGCTTCAGTGTTCAGACAATAACTTGATAAGTATATTAAAATCAAGTAGGTGAAGTAGATTCAGATTTGTTGCAGTAGGATTCCTTGACGATTAGAAATGTTCACATGGTATCGGAGCATTGATTTTGAAACACGAAGGGCAGATCTAGCACTGAGCAGAGAGGCCAAAAGCTGCACTTGGCAGCAATTCGAATTCCCTTGAAGGGATTGTGTAATCCTTGCCGGGAAGCAGAGACTCCGAGGAAATCTCTCTTTGAGAGAGTCGACAGAGAGGTACAATTTCCAATTCGTGAGTTTGAGAGGCAGAGGGAGTGAAGCAGAGCCTCAGCATAGTGCTTTAAGGGTGCAATTTTTGTCGTGGCAGAAATCGGTCGGAAAAGAGAAAAGACACATAGAAGAGAAATTTTCTCCTCGTAGAACTTTTCTCGCCAAAAGTTCGAATTTCTCACTTGCCGAGCAACAGTTCTGAGTCGTGATTAGAGGAGTCAATTTGACAGTTTGGGTGATATGGCATCGCATGGGCTGAAAGATCAGGACAAGTTGGAAGGAGCTTCCAACTATGCCATATGGAAGACCAAAATCTTAGTTGTTCTAGAGGAGTACGATCTTGAAGCCCACATCAAGAGTGTTGTGATTGTTCCCACTGACAATGATCAGAAAAAGAAGTACAAGGTCGAATAGGGGAAGGCAAAGAGGTTCATACTCGATGGAGTTCGAGATCATGTGGTCTTACACTTGCAGGGAAAAGATACAGCCTGAGAGGTGGTCTTACACTTGCAGGGAAAAGATACAGCCCGAGAGATGTGAGAAGTATTGTCTTTACTATATGAAGGCTCTTCTGAACAACGAAAGATGTACTTAGAACAAAAGTTGTAGCAGACATTGATGCAAAAGGAAGAAGGGGTTAACTCATATCTTCAGCGTCTTCAGGACACCAGAGACCAACTTGTTGCAGTGGGGTCTACTCCTCAATCTACTGCGATGGTAAGGATGGCCCTGAATGGAGTCTCGGATGAATGACAAGTCTTCGTCCAAAGTATATTGAGTAGGGAGAGACCACCTTCATGGGAGGAGATGTGAGCAGCAGTTCAACAAGAGGAATTAAGGAGGGGCCTAGTAAAGGTCAACCTCAATGGCAGCAGTGGGAGTGGCACGAAGACCAAGGAGGAGGAGGAGAACGCAACTCTAGCATCAAAGGGACAGCAAAAAGCAGAAGCGGAAAAAGGATATTTCCAAGATGAAATATTTCAGATGTGGTTAGATGGGCAACTTTGCATCCCAGTGTCCTTTGAAGCAAAAGGATAAGGATGAGAAACATGATCCTAAGGCTGCTCCAGCAAAGATAGACGAAGATGAGTTTTCCATGACTGCCCACGCATCTCCAAGAGGGAAATGGGGTGATATTCAGTTGTAGTTGAGAGGATGAAATGTGGGCAGGATCCTTGAGGAGTCCACCTCTTGGATCATTTCCTTGCTACGGGAGCCCAAGATTCAGCAGTAGCGAGATGGACTTAGTGTCAGATGATGCAGTGGATTGTTTGGAGAGACAGATGCAGCAGCCTGAGACCAGAGACTGATAAGCGCAGAGCAAGGTTGGCTGTAGTGCAAAAGTTAGCAACAATGCAGAAGATTCGGAGGGTCAAAGACTAGAGCAGTCAGATTCCAACAATCATGGTATTGTGCTAAACACAGTTAAGTTCAGTTCATTTTGGATGTTTTTCAGTTGCATCTCTCAACAACTGTATTGCAGTACGAATGCAGTATTAGCAGTGGCAGTGCTAACAGCACAGTAGATGCAACATTTGAGAGGGAGTTGTAGTACAAATGCAACAGTGGCAGTGGCAGTGTCATGGGCAGCAAGACAGTAGCAATAGCACAGTGTTGTGGTAGCAACACTGTGAAAAGGAGCTGCTTCAGAAGTAGAGTAGCATGCAGTGGGATATTATTACCAGAGCATATTCCTCGCTAAGAAGGAGTGTTAGTTTTTAGCAACATCGAATGTGCTCTAACCATGAAAATTGGTGGAGAGGCTAAGGCACATGAGTTCTAAAGAACCGAAAAACCGTTTGGTGAAATTCCACCCAGATTTTATTTTATTAAAATAAGTAATATTTTTAATGGGTTTCCTAAGTCTAAACTTGGGAAAATTAAAATATTAATGGTTATTAATCAAAATATGGGTGAGAATGATCTAGAAGGCAGATCAAGTCATGTTTTAATCTTAGTCATTGATTAGATACTTAATCTTGTCCGTTGAAGTCTCAACGAGAGAAGTATAAGAAGGAGGCTTGGGGTGCATTTAGAAACACACACGGACAGAAAGAATTGATTTGGAATTTGACTTTTGGGGCTACAAAGTTGAGAAATTCAAATTGAGAGTTCATTCTGCAGCAAAGAGGCAAGGATAGTTTGGGAGTACGGACAAAGAGGCAAAGAGAAGCTACTGGACGCAACACAACAGCTAAGAGGACTATCTTTGCCAATCTGGGCCCACGCACGCCTGACGCGGAGCCAGGAAGATCAGCACAGAAGCAGAAGCTGCCCTCCATGCAGAAAGCAGGAAAATTGTCGGAACAGCTGGAAAGGTTGATGCAGTCGGCCAGCGCAAAAGTAGCCGGGATTAGCCAATCTTGTTGTCGAATCAGCCAAAATTTGTCGGGTGAAGTGAGGTAAAACTCACTCAGTTTTTCTGCCATTGTATTTTCTTTGTCACTGGATCGCTGGGAGGACATCCAGCATTTGTATTTAGAATTACTGCTTAATAATAGAAAACCCTCAGAGTTGTTGCACAAGTTTTCAGAGTTGTTGCACAACTTTTCCCACATTGGGTTTTTCTAGGGACTATTTTGTCCAAAAATAATTGTGTCCTATGTATCTTGTTCTTTGCTCAATTTTATGTTTCATGTAATCAAATTTAAAGAAGTTTAGGTTGCAGAAGTAATTTGCTTCAGTATTCAGAGAATAACTTGATAATGTATATTAAAATCAAGTACGTGAAGTAGATTCAGATTTGCTGTAGTAGGGGTTGCTTGAGGATTAAGAATTTTCACATAGATAGGGTGGAAACACCACCACTGAAACTAGGCAGGGGATTAGCTAGGGTGGGATCACCTCCAACGAAACTAATCAAGAAGGAGTCTTAAACCCCTTACAGCCTTGGGACCAAAGAAAATAGAGACAATTCAATTCAATCCGATGATGAGAAAATGATTCTAACGCTCTCTTATTTAAAGATTTCCTTGTAGGGGTTCTAAACTATAAATTAATGTAAGGGGTTACAAGTGCAACCGCCAATTTTGGCGTTTGCCTAGCCACCCCAAACTTTACCCAATTTTGCCCTAAAAAATTCAATGGTGGGTTTCCCTATTTATCCATGATTATAGCCTACGGGGTTGGATAGTTTATTTCGTCTTCCCTTAGGCAATTAGTCAATAGGGGACATTACACATTCATCACTTGAGATCACTCTACATACCTTTCTGTTGACACCGGTTCATTAACCAAAGCCAACAGACCGGTAGGAAAACAAGGTCACTCTACCCTCCTCGTCAGTCTTTTAGTCAAACCGGGCATAAATCGGTTGATTTAATGCCAAGCTAGTCGTGGCCCTACCAAACACGATCTTTTGCTTTTGAGGTGGTTTTGAGGGAAACTAAGGGTTGTTTCTCTCCAAAAACAACCCCTCCAATCCAATAAAAGGTCTCCCCTCTCATTTGTGTTACACATCTCATTTGGAGTTTTTGTGAGCTTAATTGTGAGCTTGGAGAGTGTTGATTTTTCGCTGGAGTTGTCGAACAATAGAGAGTTTGAACTAAGTAGTAGCCACCATACCTACAAAATCCAAGGACACTGCATCGACTCACTGTGATATGATTAATGGCAAAATGATCTACACATATTTGCAAAAAATCTATTGAAGGAGGGGGTATTAACAGGTTCAAGCAACACTTGACTGGAATAGGAGGCCATGTAAAGCCATGTAGAGCACCAAATGAAGTAATAGGGCATATTAGGGTAGAATTTGAAAATACAAAACAAGAAATTCTATGGCAACAACTGGAAATAATTCTTCTAATTGTTAATTAATTTAACAATTTAATTGCTACAACAAATACCAAATTAATCACTACAACCTTCACAAATAAAACTGCAGAAATAAATAGCGCTAGAAACTGAAAAAATACTAGCACACACAAACCATAAAAATGACACCGTTATTTTGGAGAATTGACCCCAGAAAAACCCAATGTGGGAAAACCAATCCTTATGCATCACGCAAATCCTTATGCGGCAACCTTTGTGCAGTGCTTGCACAGAACCTCTGGGAATTTCGGCCTTCCTCTCACTGCTTGTTCCAGAACTGGAATACTTCCCCTTGGAATTTTGCTACCCTCCTCTTATCACCTGCTACTCAGCCACTGGCTCTCTCTTCTTTGTTGAGTCTCTGCTATTGAGAAAATTGAACTGCCTAGGTAACTAAGTATCTGCACTGGTGTATTCTCCATCACCACATCGATCCCTTCTTATATCTTCGTGTTGGAACTCCAACGACCAAGATTAAATCTTAATTGATGGCTCAAATCATTTATGGATTGATCTGTGTGAGTTTCTAGATCATTTTCACCTTGACTTAAGTAATTTTGACTAATTAACCAGTTTTCCTAAGTTTTGACTTAAGGAACATTATAAAAATTGTTAATAATCTAATTAAGCCATCTCTAGGTGGAATTTCCTCAAATGATTTTTGGTTTTTGGAGATCTCATGTATTCTAGCCTCTCCACCAAATTTCATGGCTAGAACGCATCCAATGCTACAGAAACTAACACTCACTCTTAGTGAGGACTACATTCTCTCTAATGCTGCACATCCTACCACAACACCTTGTCTCTGTATCACCTCCTGTCAGGTTGTTGATGTCTAGCCATACTGCCCACCAACCATTGCACAACTCTGATGCTGCATCTATGTTGTTGCTGACACTATTGTATTGTTGCCAACTTTGCATCTACACTACAACTCCTCATTTGTTGTTGCTGCAACTGCAACTACTGCAACTGAGAGGCATATGAAATAATGTCCCCGCTACTGGAACGGGTTCTCCACCATACCCATTTGTTCTTTGAAATAGATGAACTTAGCTCTCCCTAGAGCTTTTGTGAGTATATCTGCACCCTGATCCTTTGTGGGAACATACTATAGTTGGACCGCTCCATGTGAAAATTCCAAAACTGGAATATTATTGCAGCAATTGGAATTTATTTTTCTAATTATTAACAATTTATCTGCTACAGCAAATATCAAATAAGTCACATTGCAACTTTCACAAATAAAATATTGCAGAAATAATAGCGTTGGAACTGAAAAATGCTAGCACACACATAAAAGTTAACACCGTTATTTTTTGACAAAAGTCCCCAGAAAAACCCAATGCAAGAAAACTAGTGCAACAGATGAGGGTTTTATTTTATTATGCAGTAGTGAAATCTGAGTACAATCTATAGATGCCCAATTGGCAATCCAAACAAGAAGTAAATCTGGCCAAAATTATTTAAGGGAAATTACCCTTCTTCCACAAGGAACCCCGACACGAAATCTCTTCAGAAACTCCTTCTAGACCCTCTGCACTGCTCTGCGCAGAGCCTATGATGTCAAGCCTCTAAACTGCCTTTGATGAAGTCGTTATGTCTGTCTCTACTGAGGAAATCGCTTCTCCGACACTTTGGACCCTATGCCCGGCCTCTAGAACTAAAAACAAATTTCTCTCTAGCAAAATCAAATTGCTATTTAAGCAACTATGCAGTCCTCAACGTTGCCTTATTAAGAATAACTTGGCCCCTTGCACTGTCTTTGCCCCTCGCTGACCCTGCTTTGATCTCTGGCTCTCCGGCAACTATTGTTGCTCTTTGGAAATCGATCTATTAAGAAAATCAAACTATAGAGGTGTCTTCGCCAAGTGCCCATCGACTTCCTCTTATAATCCACTGTTGGAGCACCAACGGCCAAGGTTAAAACTTAATCAATGGCTAGGATCATATTTATTGATTTCTAGTAGCACCAGACGTGCTATAGGCCTCAAAATTTGTAGGGAGGCTAGGACATATGCATTCCACAATACCCAGAAATCGTTTTCAGAAATTCCACCCAAAGGAGGTTTTATTAAAATAATTAATTATTTTTAATGAATGCCTAAGTCTAAACTTAGGAAATTAAAACAATTAAAGGGTATTAATAAAACTAGGTGTGAATGTTCCAGAAGAAGACGAGGATCGAGTCAATATGATCTGAGCCATTCATTAGAACTTAATCTGGGTTGTTGATCACTCAACAAGAAGATTTTAAGGAGGACTTCGATGGGCATTTGGAAGACACATCGAGTGAGAGATCAAGAGACCGATTTCTCAACAAACTAGCGCAGCAATTGTCGGAGAAGTGATCGAGGTGATTTCTTGCAGTGAGGGGCATGGATAGTTTCCAGAGGAAGTTTTCTTGATCTGGAGAGTACAAGGGGGAGAGGTCAGAAAGACGTTCCAAAGAGATTGACGCAGGGCCACGCAGAGCTATGTTGTGGTAGCGCATAGCTTTAGAGGGAGTTTGTAATTCTGGTGAGGAATAGTCGAGATCTAGTGCCGGAGCCGAGGTGTGAGACCGGAAGGCTAGAAGGTCGAAGCTTCCAGCCAACAGAGGATCAAGAGGAGGTGCAGTGTAGTCTCAGCAATAGTAACACAGTGACTGCGTGGGTGCAACGCAGCACTGCACAAAGGCAGCGCAGAGGCTCATATCTAGCGCAAATCAGTGTCAGATCTTCCAGTGACAAGGTGAGATCATCTCACTCCCTTTTGCCCATTTAGATCTCTATATAGGATTGCCAATTTGGGAATCTGAAGAATTGTATTCAAAAACCACTGCATAATAATACAAACCCTCAATTGCTGCACCGGTTTTCCCAAATTAGGTTTTTCCAGGGACATTTGTCCAAAAACAATGGTGTCAATTGTGTGTGGTTATTCCTCCTTGCTCGGTTCTTGTTTCCGCATATAATTTAATTAGTGACGGTTACAGTTGTATTTACTTCAATATTTACAAAATAAATAACTTGCATGAATTAACAAGTAGGAGAAGTAATATCATTTTGCTGCAATAGGGATTCAGGATTCTGAATTTTAATAATCTTCGAGTCGATTTGTTTGAGTTTCTAGATCATTCTCACCTTATCTCATTTAATATTGATTAATTAACCATATTCCCTAAGTTCAGATTTAGGAAATATTTTAAAAACAACGAATAATCTAATTGAGACACTTCTAGGTGGAATTTCCAAAAACGATTTATGGGTTTTGGAAAACTCATGCATTCTAGCCTCTTCACCAAATTTCGTGGCTAGAACACATCCGATGCTACAGATAACACTCGACGTTGTACACAATCTCTAATGAAATGACAATAAATATCTATGTGTTTCGACCTATCATGAAACACTAGATTCTTAGAGAGATTAATGCAACTTTGATTATCACAGTAGACACTGGTCGCCTCCATCCTCTGCCTGAACAAGCTTACTAGCAGCTTCCAAAGCCATATAGCTTCGCACATGGATGTGTTTATTGCCATATACTCTGCTTCTGCAGAACTCAGTGCTACTAACTTCTACTTCCAGCTACACCAAGAAACCATCCCTGATCCAACGTTGAACGAGTAGCCAAAGGTACTTTTCCTATCCACTGAACTACCTGCCCAATCTACATCTGCAAATCCACATAGCCTAACATTATCCCCTCAAGTATATCTTAACCCATACTCAATTGTACCATGCACATACTGTTGATTTGGGGTAGCATCAAATGTGCTGTAACCATGACCATAAACTGACTGAGCGTATTGACTGTGAAGCAAATATCTGGCATAGTGTTGACCAAATACATGAGAGAATTGATAAGTTGTCTATAAAAGGGGGGCTCGACATCCTTGTCATCTGACGCATCTATCTTCTTCCAATTGGTGATCATGGGCGTACACATGGGTCTACAATCCTAAATTCTGAATCTCTTCAGAATGTTTGTAGCATATCTTCCCTACCTAAGGAAGATCTCCCTGTCCTTCTTCCACACTCCCAATCCTTGGAAATAGTGCTTCAACCTCAACTCCTTCATATCAAATGTTGTTGTCAAGTTCCTCTTACAGCCCTCTATGATCCTTGATGTTCCTATCAAGAAAAGATCATCCACATACAATACTAGGATGAGTGGCTCATCCTCTACCATCAAATAGTAAAGGTTGGAAGTTGTGTCAATCTTGACGAATCCCATCTGCTGCAAGTAGCTGTTGATTCGACCATACCATGCCCTAGGGTCTGATTGAGCCCGTATAAAGCTTTCTTCAATCTTCACACACAAGTGCGCCTCTCATGAGTTTCGAAACCCCCTTTGGTTGTTCAAAGTACACCTCTTCCTCTATCACCCCGTTCAAGAATGTTGTCTTGAAGTCCATCTGGTGAATCTGCCATCCCATCTAAGCTCCTAGGGATATAACTAACCGAATAGAGGTATATTGTTAATTTTTGGTAGCATCAAAAGTTGAAATTTGGTCGAGAGGCTAAGGCACATGAAATCTAAAGAACCCAGAAACCGTTTGGTGAAATTCCACCCAAATTGTATTTTATTAAAATAATTAATATTTTTAATGGGGTTCCTAAGTCTAAACTTAGGAATATTAAAAGTATTATAGAGTATTAATCAAAATATGGGTGAGAATGATCTAGAAGGCGGATCAAGTCATGCTTTAATCTTAGCCGTTGATTAGAGACTTAATCTCGATCTTTGAAGTCTCAACAGGAAAAGTATAAGATGGAGGCTTGGGGTTCATTTGGAAATACACACAAAGAGAACGAATTGATCAAAAATTCTATTCCTAGGGTAGGGTTTGCTAAGAATTTCAAATTAAGTGACCATTCTGCAGCAAAGGGTCAGTGAGAATATGGGAGAAGGACTTCCTGGAGAATACAAGGCAGAGAAAGGACAGAAAGACATCCAAACGAGGGTTCATGCTGGCTTACACAGAGGCAATGCAGTTAGTGAGGGGAAGGGGAATTAGAAATTCTGCAAAGGGAATTCGATTTACAGTTTGTTGGGAGCCAGGGTGTGAGACTAGAGGCAAGAAAGTTGAATTCTCAGCTAGCAGGAGATCCAAAGCAGAGAGGCAGCGTAATACCCAGCAAGGGTGACGCAGAAGCTACCCAGGGTAACGCATTTTGACAAAGAGGCCATCAGACGTTGACGCAAAGCCTCCAAGATCTGAGGATCAATCACTATTTCTCTAGTGACAACATGACATCATTTCACCAGTCTTTTGTCGAGTATTTTCTCTGTTAAGGATTGCTAGAAGAGCATCCTAGTTTTGTATTCAGATATTTCTCCTACATAATAATAAAACCCTCAGAGTTGTTGCACCGGTTTTCCCGCATTGGGTTTTTTCGGGGACTATTGTGTCCAAAAATAAGTGTGTCCTATGTATCTTGTTCTTTTATCTGTTTTTTGTTTCATGAAATCAAATATTTAATGAGTGTAGGCTACAGAAGTAATTTGCTTCAGTATTCAAAAGAATAACTTGATGAATTATTTAAAAATCAAGTGAAGCATATTCAGATTTGCTGCAGTAGGGTTCCTTCGACTAGGAATTTTCACATGGTATCGAGGCATTGATTTTGAAAAAGGAAAGAGCAGATCTAATGCTGAGTAGTGAGGTCAAAAGCTGCACTTCACAACAGTTTGAATCCCCTTGGAGGGATTGCGCAATCCTTGTCGGGAAGTTGATTCGAGGAAATCTCTCTGTGTGAATCGACAGAGGTACGATTTCCGAATCGTGAACCTGAAGACGCAGAGGGAGTGACGCAAAGCCTCAACACAGTGCTTGAAGGGCGCAATTTCTACTGGGGCAGAAATCCACTAGAAAAGAACGAAGACACATTGAAGGGGAATTTCTCCTCAGAGAACTTTCTGCCAAAAATTTCAAATTTCTCACTTGCTGGGTAGTTTTGCTAAGCCATGACTAGAGGATTCAATTCGACAGTTGGGTTTTCCTCTTCCATCTTTGATCCTCTTCAAAGATGGAAGAGGAAAACGCAACTCTAGCATTGAAGAGAGAGCAAACGTTGAAGCGAAATATGGACATTTCGAAGGTGAAATGTTACAATTGTGGCGAGATGGGCCATTATGCATCCCAATGTCCTTTGAAGAAAAATGATAGGGATGAGAAACATGATCCTAAGGTTGCTTCAACAAAGATTGACGAGGAAGAGTATGCCATGAGTGCCCATGCTTCTCCAGGAGGGAGATGGGGAGATATTGAGTTGTAGTCGAGAGGACTACAAGTGGGCAGGATCCTTGAGGAGTCCACCTCTTGGAGCAATTCCTTGCTACGAGAGCCCGAGATTCAGCAGAAGCAAGATGGACTTAGTGTTAGATGATGCATTGGAGTGTTCGGAGGACAGATGCAGTAGCTTGGGACCAGAGACTAATCATCGCAGAGGAAGGTTGGCAGTAGTGCAAATGGCACAATGCAAAAGTCAGCAGCAGCGCAAAAGATTCAGAGGGTCACCAACAGACAGACTCCAACATTCATTATATTATGTTGAACACAGTTTAGTTCAACTAATTTTGGATGATTTTCAGTTGCTTCTCTCAGCAACTGAGTTGTAATATAGATGTAGTGTTATGAGTGGCAGTGCTAGCAACATAGCAGATGCGGCATTTGAGAGGGAGTGGTAGTACAAATGCAACAGTGGAAGTGATAGTGTCATGGGCAGCAATAGCACAGTGTTGGTGGCAGCAACAGTGCAGAAAGGACATGCTTCAGAAGCAAAGAAGCATGTAGTTGGGCATTGTTGCTAAAGCACTTTCCTCGCTAAGAAGCGAGTGTTAGTTTCTAGTAGCATCAGAAGTGCTCTAGCCTTGAAATTTGGTGAAGAGGCTAAGTCACATGAGATCTAAAGAACCCCAAAATCGTTTGGTGAAATTCCACCTGGATTGTATTTTATTAAAATAATTAATATTTTAATAGGGTTCCTAAGTCTAAATTTAAGAAAATTAAAATATTAACAAGTATTAATCAAAATATGGGTGAGAATGATCTAGAAGGTAGATCAAGTGATGTTTTAATCTTAGTCGTTGATTAGAGACTTAATCTCGACCGTTGAAGTCTCACCAGGAAAATTATAAGATGGAGGCTTGGTGTTCATTTGGAAACACACACGTAGAGAACGAATTGATCAAGAATTCGATTCTTAGGGCAAGGTTTGCTAAGGATTTCAAATTAAGTGATCATTATGTAGTAGAGGGGCAATGAGGATTCGGGGGAAGGAATTCTCAGAGAATACAAGGCAGAGAAAGGACAGAAAGACATCGAGAGGAAGGTTGCCACTAGCCTACGCAGTGCTGACGTGGAGGCAATGCAGTCAGTCAAGGGAATTCAAAATTCTGCAAAGGGAATTCAATTTGCAGTTGCCGGGAGCCAGGTTGTGAGATTGGAGGCAAGCAAGTCGAATTCTCAGCTAGCAGAAGATCCAAAGGAGAGAGGCAGTGTAATACGCAACAGGGAGGCAAGCAAGTCGAATTCTCAGCTAGCAGAAGATCCAAAGGAGAGAGGCAGTGTAATACGCAACAGGGGTGATGCAGAAGCTGCCCAAGGTGACGCAGTTTGACGCAGATGCCATCAAAGGTTGACGCAAAGCCTCCTAGAGCTGAGGATCAGTCACTATTTCTCCAGTGACAAGGTGAGATCATTATTGATATGGGGTAGCATCGGATGTGTTCTAGTCGTGAAGATTTGTGGAGAGGCTAAAGAACATGAGATCTCGAAGACCCAGAAATGGTTTGGACAAATTGTGTCTGGTTTGGGAGATATTAAAATAATTAATATTTTTAATGGAGTTCCTAAGTCTAAACTTAGGAAAAATAAAATACTAATGGGTATTAATATAAAACTGGGTTATAAGGTTCCAAAAGTCATGAATCAAGCCAAATTTAATCTTAGTCGTTGATTAGAGATTTAATCTCAGTCGTTGAATGACCAACGAGAAAAGTATAAGAGGAGACTTGAGGGTCTGTTGGAGAACACACCAGAGTGATCAGTCATTCATTTTGCTAGAGCGGGGTTGCTAAGCAAAGTTGAATCAGTGGTCAGTAGCGAGGGGCAGTGAGTACGAGGCAGAGAGGCAGAGACAGTACTGAGAGAACAGTGCAGAAACAGAGACAGCATAGAGGCCAGAGGGACTGTGTCATCCACGCAGAGGCTGCTGGAGTGACGCAAAGGGTTCCAGAGACTGCACAGTGCCTCAAAGAGATGACACAGAGGGTCTTGGGGCTGACGCAGGTCAGCAGGAGGCTGACGCAAAGGCCAGAAGGACGAGCGATGAGCTTCAATTGTGTCGGAGAGGGTTTCGTGGGACAGGTTTTCTAAATACCTGTTTCCAAATATAGAGGTATTGCTGCCATGTATTTTTCTCTGTCCGGTGAGCTGATTAGGCACTTAATTGTACTTGAGGAAACACAGCATAATAATAAACCCTCAGAATAGTTGCACCGGTTTTCTCGCATTGGGTTTTTTCGGGGACATTTGTCCAAAAATAATGTTGTCACTTGTGTATTTGTTTTTTTCAGCGGATAATTTGTAGATGTTGTGATTGTATTGTGTTTATTTTGGTATTTAAATGTTTTAAATAACTTGTTCAGAATTTACAAGTAGAAGAAATAAACCAACAGAATACACAGATTAATTTTCTAATGGATAGACTTAGAAAATTGAACAATCATTTCACTAGTCTTTTGTCGAGTATTTTCTTTGTTAAAGATTTCTAGAAGATCATCCTAGATTTATATTCAGATATTTCTCCTACATAATAATAAAACCCTCAGAGTTGTTGCACCAATTTTCCCGCATTGGGTTTTTCCGGGGCTTATTGTGTCCAAAAATAAATGTGTCCTATGTATCTTGTTCTTTGCTCTCTTTTTTGTTTCATAAGATCAAATATTTAATGAGCGTAGGCTGCAGAAGTAATTTTCTTCAATATTCAGAAGAATAACTTGATGAATATAATTTAAAAATCAAGTAGGTGAAGTAGATTCAAATTTGCTGCAGTAGGGTTTCCTTGGACTAGGAATTTTCACATATATCTGGCAAATGGGGCGAAGGTCTCCTCATAATCTATCCCTTCTTTCTGTGTATACCCCTTTTCCACGAACCTAGCCTTGTGCTTCTCCACATTGCCATCTGCAACATACTTGATATTGTAGATCCATCGAAAACCTACAATTGATCTATCCTCAGGCCTCAAAACCAACTCCCAAACATCATTCATCATGATAGAGTTGTATTCTTCTACCATGGCATTTACCCATATACTCGATGTTGTGCGGCTTCTTGAAAGCTGGAAGGTTCTATAGCCTAAGCCACCAATGCTTGGTACCTGTTAGGTTGTCTCTTGTTTGTCGTAGGAGTTCCAATAAACTCCTCTTCATCTCTCAATGTCTGACAAACTTCTCTGCAGGCTCAACCACTAGTGGTGGGAGGTTGAACCAACTCCTCCTCATTCTTGCCTCTGCTACTCCGTCTGCTGTGAACTTACTAGATTTATTGCACCTGAGGAAATGCAGGTATTGGTCACTGTACTAGATCCATGTGATTGTTTTGTTAGTGGTCCCACTGGCTGCACTTGTTGCTGGACCAATGGAGCTTTTGTTGGTCAATTCTGATTACTTGCAGGCATCTCACAAGATCTCTTGAAAGCTTTGTCCTCCATGAACTTTACACCCTGTCTCGCTACAATCTTCCTATTGCTAGAAATGTAGATCTTGTATCCCTTTGAGGTTTTGCTATACCCAACAAAAAACCCCTTCTCTACAGTCTAATCCAATTTGGTGTGCTTCTCATCTGGCACATGGCAATAAGCAATGTTGTCGAAAATCCTGAAGTGATTAACTTTTGCCTTCTTCCTTGAGAAGAATCTTTCTGGCATTTTCTTCCCCAATACTCTATGAGGAGTCTTGTTCTGAATATACATTGTTATGTTACATGCCTCTGTCCATAGAAACCTGGGCAAAACCTGGTCATATAACATTGTTTTTGCAGCCCCGACTATAGATTTGTTCTTCCACTCTACTACCATTTGTTGTGGATTGTATGGAGTTGTCCACTCCCTTTTGATGGCTTCCTTCACACAAAAATCTACTAAGTCTTTATCAATATACTCTCCACCATTATCTGAGAGAAGCATCTTGATCTTTCTCTATGTCGCATTCTCCATGAGAGCCTAAAACTCCCTAAAACGATCGAAGACCTCATCCATGGTCTTCAAGAAGTAGATCCAAGTTTTTTTGGAATGATCATCAATAAAGGTGACAAAATATTCAGCCCCACTGAGAGATCTGGTGGACATCAAGCGACAAATATCTGAGGGTATAAGTCCTAACACACCATCTGCTATGTTCTCACGTCTTGATAAAGTTGCCTTAGCATATTTCCTAAGCACACACCCTCTGCATACATCATCATGTTTTGTGTCCGGTTCTAGAACCCCTGTTACTATTTCCCTGACCATCTTGAGTGCTCCATGATGTAAATGTCCCATTCTTCTATGCCATAGCTCATTCAGCTCCTTCCCACTGCTACTGCCACTACCTACCAATGCCATTGTTGAATCAAGATACAACCTATATAACTTGTTTCTTCGAACTCCAATTTGACACACCCTCTTCCAGAGTAGGTGTTTGATAAACACTCTCTTCCCTACAAAGTGGACATCATATCCCTTATCTTGTAGTTAGGATACCGAAATTAGGTTCATACCCAATCTTGGCACATGCAGTACCTCTGTAGCACTAATACTTGCTCCTGATTCCCTCTTAAAATTGATGGTACCTCTCCCTACTAGAGTACATTTTGTTTTGTTTCCCATCGTAATTCGAAAAAATCCATCTTCTCCTGATTGCAGCTAGAGAAATATTCTCTAACCCTTAGCATATGAGTTGATGCTCCACAGTCTATATACCAGACACCCTGTGAAGTTGAATATGAAAAGCAAGCAAATTCGTCCTCCAATATGGTAGACAGTTCTGAAACTCCCTGAATATCATATCAATCCATCGCCATACTAAAGAATTCTTTTGTGTGCTACTCCTCTTCCCCCACCACTGATTCTGCTGCTACAAACTGCTGCAAAACCCTTTTGCCACATATCAGTAATCTGCTCTTGAAAATAACTTTGTTGTTGCTCCCTCTACCTGTTGAAATCACTAAACTCGGGAAATCGATCTTTTCCCGCCACCTACAACTGAAAATCGAATTTCCAAAGCAATTTGTATTGCCTAACTAGGTAATCTACACAGCCTCTACAAATTTTCTACTGTTGCTCCCTCTAAACCGTATTTAAACAGGAACGCAACAAACTACAAAGATAACCATAAACACAAAGATGCAATAGAAATAATACTTCATTCCATTAATGTAAAATACTGAGATACGCTTACAAACAGAAAACGGAAATAAACAGCTAGGGCGATGGTAGCTTATCTCTGAGAAGAGATGTGGTGGCTACATGCCTCTGAACTATGTTACAATGAGGCTCGAAGACCTATTTATTGTTGAGAAAAAAGGAAACCTACATCCAAAAACCTAACCCTAGAAGATGAAATGCCAAACTATGGGCCCCATTTGGGTAAATTGGTACATCAACTTCCCGGAGTCGTAACTTTGGCATACGATCTCCGTTTGACACGTACAATATCTCGTTAGAAAGATCTATCCGAGAACTACAACTTTGGGAAGAGCAACATCGATCCATGGACACATGTTGCTTCGAGTTTTCCCAAAAAACGTCGTTTAGGGCCTCAAAACAGCTCCAGAGGTTTAGGACGCGAAAAACTACCAAAAATAATAAACTGTGCTACAATTAAGGAAACTGAAAAGCTGAAAGAAACAATGGTGGGGGTCCAAATGGACTTGGCGGGTGGCCACCAATATCCACCTGGATCATTCCTCCCCCCTTAAGAGGCAATGGTCACCATTGCGTTGAGTTCATCCATGAGATGTGGAAACTTCTGCTGAACTTGTTCCCTGGGGAGCCACTTGCCCTGGTGAAGGAGTTGGCCTGCTTTGACAACTAGATACAGTTGGATGTTCTGTTGGCGAGTGTGTTTTATCTGTGTGTCCATGATCTGATCAGTTGCAGCTTGTTCCATGCAATCTACATTTAACTCTATGGTTGAGTTGTTCTGCAATGTCAGATATGTCTAGTAATGGTGGAAAGTATGGCCAAAGGCAGTCCACATTGAACATTGGGTGCAGGCCAAAGAATGGGGGAATGTCGAACTCAAATGCATTGTCTCCCACAGCCTTGGTAATGGTGTAAGGACCATATCGGAGTGGTCTGAGTTTCCGATAGGCTCCGATAAGGCGTTCTTTTTGCAAATGCAACCAGACTTTGTTGCCCACCTGAAACTTGTGTGGCACCCGATGTTGATCATGTCGTTGCTTGTACTTGGCATTTTATTTCTCCAGAATGTCATGGACTTGCTGGCGAATATGTTGGATATGCTCAATGAAGTTGTTTGCCTTGTTTCGAACTAGACATGAGCCGAATCTGCGTGAATAGCTGCAAATGGCATGGCCACATCAATGGGACATAGTGGCTGGAATCCCAAGCCCACCTAAAAAGGGTTGTGGAGAGCCCAGTTGTAGCTGTGTTGAACATAGGGGAGGCTCTCATCCCATGTGCGTGGATGCTTTGAGTTGTACATGCGCAGAATGTGTACAATCATCCTGTTGACAACCTCTGTCTGGCCATCAGTTCGAGGACGGAAGGTTGTGGACCTCATGAGTTTGGTATCTAGCATCGACCAGAGACCGGACCAAAATGTACTAAGAAACCTGTTGTCTCGATCTGAGATGATAGACTGTGGGATCCCAAAGTGTACCCACACTCATTCAAAGAAGAGTTTAGCAGTGGCTTCTGCTATGATATTCTTCTTGCAGGCCACCATAATGACCATCTTCGAGAACCTGTCGACGACCACAAAAGCAGAGTAGTTTCCATGCTTAGTGGAAGGAAGGCCTGACATGTAATCCATGGAGATGGATTCCCAAGGTCAACTAGGGGTAGGCAGCGAGGTATAGAGGCCTTGCTTCTTTACTGTCAGTTTGGCAATGGCGCAAGCAGTGCATGATCTAATGTACTTCCCAACATCCCGTCGAAGATGCGGCTAATAGAAATACTTCTGCAATACTGCCACTGTTTTCTCGACCCCGAAATGCCCAGCAGCCCAACTGTAGTGTGCTTCCCAAATCATCTTGGCACGCTCGCTTGAAGGAACACAAAGGTGACCCAGGTGGCGTAACAGGGCATCCTGGAGGTGAAAATCTAGAACATGTCGACCCTCCAAGAGTGTCTGGTATGTGTGGCCGAATTCTGGGTCGCTTTTGTAGATAAGTGGCCAATCAGAAGTCTCGTGCCCACAAGAGTTGAGCACGGTGGTTCATGACATGATCGGTGGTCGCCTAAGGCAATCTGCAGCATTATTGGTGTTGTCTTTCTTATACTTGATATTCAAATGGAATTGTTGCAGGAATGTGGACCACTTCTGATGGCGATCAATCTGCAATTTCCCTTGGGTCTGTATGAATTGGAGGGGTCGGTGGTCTGTGTGGATGACCATTTCCTTCCCCAAAATGTAATGTTTCCATTGTCGACATGCCTGCACAATGGAATACATCTCTTTCTCATAAGTGGGATACTTCTGGATTGTGTCTAAAAGTGTCTCACTGTAATATGCCACTGGATGCTCGTGTTGAGTAAGGACTGCCCCAATAACATACTCAGAGGCATCTATCTCAACCTCAAATGGTTGTTGCAAGTCTGGCAATGAGAGCACTGGTGCAAAGCAGAGGCGATCTTTCAACTCTGTGAATGCCTTCTGTTGAGATTCAGACCAAAAGAATTTTGCTTTCGCTCCTCCCTTGGTGACTTGACTCAAGGGCCAAGTGATATGAGAAAATCCCAACACGAACCACGGTAAAAATTGCCAAGACCTAGAAAGTTGCAGAGCTCCGTTAGACTGGTTGGAGAGGGCCAATCCCGAATGACTTGGATCTTGGCTGGATCCACATACACCCCCTGTTCATCAATAATGTATCCCAGATACTGAACTTGGGTCATGCCAAAAGTGCATTTCTCCAATTTGGCACATAGCTTATGCTACCGCAGCGTTTGGAGAACCTGTCAGATGTGGTGGAGGTGCTCTTCCCAACTCTGGCTAGAAATCAGGATGTCATCCAAGTATACCACTACAAATGAGTTGGTGAATGGTCGCAAGATGTCATCCATTAGCCTCATGAAGGTTGTAGGAGCATTCATCAATCCGAAAGGCATAACCAACCATTCGAAAAGGCCCTCCTAGCCTTGAAGGCAGTCTTCCACACATCAAAGGGTTCGATTGATACCTGGTGATATCCTGACTTCAAATCGATCTTGTTGAAATATTTTGCCCCCTTCAGTTGGTCCAGGAGGTCATCAATCCATGGGATCGGGTAACTATTACAAATAGTGATCTTGTTCAGCACCCAATAGTCAATACATAGTCTCCAAGTCCCATCCTTTTCATGTACCAACACGATCGGGCTCCCACAGAGTGATGAACTCGAACGGATGTGACCTTTTCTATAGCAGCGCCTAAATCTACCTCTTGATTTCATCGTTCTCCAAAACGGAGCGCTGATAGATCGGTCCATTAGGCAGCGACGCACCTGGAGTCAAATCGATGGAGTGCTTGACCTGACAATGTAGAGGAACCTCGGCGGGGGAGGTGAAGATGTCCTCATACTCCTCCACGACCTTGTCCATCTGTAGTTGTCTTCTTCTTTCCTTGAGGGCATATCATCAGGAAAACAAATTTCCCGGTTTTGGAAATGAGCTTACTACATTGTTTTGCAGTAACCAAAGAGATGGCGGCTAAGTTGCACGAAACAGGGAAACGGAAACGAGTTTCCGAAATGGGAAGCGATACGAAACGCGACCTCCCCAAATTTGAGGAAACGGG
>APFE031173079.1:0-24375 GCA_000404065.3 Pinus taeda
CTTCCTTCAGTGAAGTCTTCACCCAATCTGGATGACCCTTATATTATTGCAACCTTTAGCGTGATTTATATATGTAATGTTCACAAGTGTGAGGGTAGATTAGCCCACAAAATTCCCACAATTATGTCACTTCCTTCGCTATCTTGTCTTCTTCCTTAATTGATGTTAAGGCTCCTTCTAGGATGAATTTCACAATTGATTATCCCATAATTTCTTTACCAAATTTTTTTCCTCCAAATGAGGTCAACAACTGTTATATATAGTTGTTTTTCCATGAATATTAGGCTGACATGATCACTGGAGTAGGCAAAATTTATCTTTCTATAATTTTCCCTTTCATTAGAGGCTGAATTGAGTGAGGACTGGTGAAAAGGTCTTGGAGGGTTACATACAAAAACAAAATTGAATTTTACAATGTGTAACATGCCTCGAATACATGACTAGATGAAAAAAATCCCTAAATGCTCTCAATGGGAGACTTAACTAAAAGTAAAATCTCTTGCTCATGAAACCCATTAGTCAAGCACCAAAATAATTTTATTTTCCTTCTTTACATATTTTAAATAAAATCATAATTACATGTGATCTTGAAGACCGAACCTAGTTACACTTTTCAACACTGTAATCAATTTCGTGATTTTTATTATGAATTGTAATTCATGTAATTAATTGTGGAAATTTAAACACAATGAATCACTAAGAGGAGTGGGCATGGATATAGGGTTTTGAGGAGGAGTTGCATAGAAAGTTCACAAGTCAAGGCTATCCATTAATGGCCACCAACCCTATGATTAAATTTTAATGGCATGCACAGTAGGAAGGGAGATTGCGTACGGGATTCCTAAATGGATGACAAGCCCATGACCCCATTATCATACGTCATTGGTTGCATTGTGCAGACAAAATGCAAGGGCCTTGCGAAGGGGTCGGTGGGAGAAAACATTCAATAAATAATGGATAATGATTAGGGTGTTCTTCACACAACAACATAGAGATAGTGCACTACAAACTATGGAAAAGAGAAGCAATACCCTACGAAATAACCGTCAATTGCTTGAGTAGGAAATTCGAAATAGAGTTGTGGGTTTTGGGTTCTTGTATGTTGGGATACACATACAAGGGTTTACCATTAAATCTTAGAGAGTGAAGGAAAATCATTGGACGAGGTTGATGCTAGACTAGAGGCACAAGGTGCATCATAGTCAAAGGAAGAAATAGGTAGATATGTAGAGTATTTTGGAGCCCTGTTAGGTTGAGCAAGTATAATTTATGTGTTTTTTGGATCCCTAGTTTGCAGTGGATACACTCTATTTGTTTTTGATGACTAAAGGAACACTGTAGTGCAATTGGCCTACAGTTGGGTGGAGGATGGAAGCCCTCCCTTGGTTGCCAGCCATTAATATTATCATATAAGTATAATGTATATCCACCTATATATGAAAATTTTACATTGTGAATGGAATTGATGTTGTTATGTGTTATAACAATGTGTCTATCGACATTTTTTGGCATGGGGATAATGTTATATTTTGTTTTTAATAATCAGACAAATGTGTGTTATTCTCATGGTGAAGCGAAATACATATCCCAAATATTGGCGATGTATCTTTGTGTTACAATTCATTGGTATAGTCTTTTATGCATGCCTATTAGGCTCAACTAATTTATATTGTAAATGATTTCACGGTTTTCCAATGATCATGGACATTTGCGTAGTTTGATCTATTGACTTACTCTATGTTGCATTGCATATTTCTTCATCTATTTCTAATGGGGTTGGGGTGTTATATTTCAATGACACATGTATTGGTGGTATAACACTATTGGTAGTCCTCCACACCCCTCTCTAGGTATGGATAGATGGCCTTAAACCACAATCCCCATAACACGTGAAGATAATAATAGGGAGATATGGATGCTTTGTCTCTCTACGGATGCTATTAACTCCTAATTATACTCATTGTGGAAAGCAACCCTCGCTACCTTGCTGAACCATAAGATACATGGATGTGGATGCACATTTCGGCTTAGCACCTCACCTCACCATCCCATGCCTTCTATAACAAAGGTATATTGGTTACATTGGCCATTTCTTGTATTTTTTTGTGTAGTTTTGCTTTTGGATGTTTTAATTTTTGTTTGCAAGAGGTAATATTTTCCCTTGCATGTACTTCCCCCATCAATTTGTTTATCAAATACGTTTTCATGCCTTGTCCCCTCCATTTGAATCTTATATGTTCGAGTAAACTGAGGGTTAATTTTTTCCCAAAAGTTCGATGGATCTTATTTACCATTTAGGATGCTCATCCCGGAAGAAGCCGATGTCATTGAGATCATCATGGAAGTCATGCGAAACCATGGATTAGCGTTAAGCAAAATGCATAAGAACAAAATAAATATTACTAAACAAAACGAGATGGAGAGAAATTTTCTCCAAGATGAAGAGATTCAGGAGGATGTGAGAGATTGGGTTTCAGATACAACAAATATCTACATCAATCATATGATATATGTTCATAGTGTCAGCCTCTACTAGCATATGAAGCCAATGTGGGTAAGGTGCTTTTGGAGAGAAGTGAAGTTGAATAAGAAATATTCATACATGTTGATGTCATCTAGCTATAAATAAGGAAATTAAATAACAAAGTGCCTCTCTAGTTGAGAAGATTTTTGACGTGGTATTCCCAACTTTAGTAGAGGAGAATGAGAATCCATAAGAAATACCTAGGGACTCTCCTTCATATATGTTTAGGTTGATAATATTTGTTTATCTTAACTAGAAAAAATATCCTTCTCATGTTAATTATAGGTATAGATTATACAGTAACTTTACATTACAATGTTTTTGCTATATTATTTCATTACCATATCAATATAGTAATATGGACAAAAACTCTATGCTTGTGGTATGTTATTGTTGTGGTTTTCCTAATGATTGGCCAATAGTCACAAGAATGTACCTTTTTTAATAGTTAATATGAAATTGTTGCTTATATTACACAGAGAACTAACATAAAGAACAAAAACTAAATTATTAAAATAAGATCACCTAATTCATAGTGAAACCCGGTATTGGAGATTTCAAATCATAAAAAGACTAGGTTTAATAGAATTTATAGTATTTGTGATATTAAAAAGGCTGAAAACGAATAAATTTAGTTAAATCCATGTTAAATGTCAATTTCAAAATATTGATGATGCCTTGTTGATCTTTTTTCTCCTCTCTCTGGTTTTGCTTCCTTACTTTTTATATTTGTAATTTATATTACTTTAACTTATATTATGCCAAATAATAAATATAACATCCACTCAAAATGTTAAATAATTTGAAAGTATTTTACATAATTTCTATCTCAAAACATATAACACAACTTCTTCTTCAGTAACCAAATTACAATTAATAATTTTTAAAATTTGAAAATTTAATATTCATCATAAATACTCATACATAGAAATATGATTATTTTAATTATGAATTATAAGCAAATTAATAGGGATGGACATTTCTAAGTTTTAAGGAAAAGCGAAAATGGTATTCATCCATTAAAGTCGGCCAATAATTCACCTCACGGTCAACTGCTTAATGTATTAATAGAAATAGAAAGAATTATAACTCAATATAAGCAACCAAGAGACAAAAGCGTGTTAATAGAAAGAATTGTATCTCAAAATACGCATGCAAGAGAAAAAAGGGGATTTCTGAGGTAACACTCGATTTCATTTACCGAATCTCTCATCATTGCCAATAATGGAAGATTTTATGAATATTCCTACTGATGTCCAACGGCAAGTGTTGTTGCGCGCTCCTTACATATCACACGATGAGTTGAAGGATGTGTGCAGAAGCTGGAAGGAAATGATTTGTAGTCCCCGGTTCTATGAGGACAGAAAGACCTATGGCACGCGCCAACATTTGATATGTCTTATTATGGAATAACAGTATACGACCCCAGTCTCTTTTTTTATGGAATAACAGTATACGACCCTGTGGAGAAGACCTCGGAAAGGAAAGCCCCTATTCCTTACGATCCTCCTCCATATCTAACTTACTGGAGCTTCTTTTCTCTGAATGGACCTCCATTTGTAAATTACTGGAGGTTCTTTTCTGTGAATGGAAAGCTTGTCCTGTTTGGAGTAACTTTTAATGAAATTGAGAATTGGCCGAGGGGCTTGAAGATTGTTGTCTTCATCTATGATTTTGTGTCCAAAGAATGGAGCCGCGGAAGCATACGATGTGGAAGAAGACAGATGGGAAGTGTTGCCTCCCATGACCCAAACCCACACCAGTGCTGTGGGTGTTTACCTTGAGGGGAAATTCATTGTAATCACGGAAGGTAGCACGGAAGCTTTTGATGAGGAGACCGGCAGTTGGAATACGCTGGAAAACATGTGGATCTTTCCGACGCGTATTCCTATGGTGGAGTGCTATTTTGTGTGTACACTTGGGACACTGTACTTGATCCTGTCAAAAGAAGTGATGGAGTATGATGCCCAGAAAAACGTTTGGACGCCTGTAACCTCTGTTCCGGGGGTTATAACCTTAGTTTTATGTGCTGCAGCGTGGCGGGACCGGATTTTTGTGAATGGTGTTACAGAGGAAGGAAATCCGATCTCCTATTTCTTTCAGCCGTCAACTGGGAAGTGGAGTGAAGTTGAACACCAAGAGTTTGCTCCTTATTCACCTGCATACGCTGTAACGTCCTTGGAGATCTGAGTACTCATACGCTGTTTTATATTTAGCATCATAAATAGCTTTTACTTGTTTTGCTTAAATTATGAATTGTGGTTGCTTTCCATTTTGAAATGGAAACATTATGAGTTGGTGGTTGAAATTGCATTATCTGCTATTTATTCTCGATTGGCATTCTCAATTGTGTGGAAAGTTCATTTGGATTTAAAATTTAGATATATTAAATTAGGCATTTACACCGTATAAATTTTCTTGAATATGTATATTTTAGTTATTTTCCATGCGGTTATTTAGGTTAATAATTATTTTATGAGATCATTTTCCACTGGTTCAATGTTGTAAAGTCCCTTAAAAGTTCACTTGCATTTAAAATTTAGATATATTAAATCAGACATTTACACTGCATAAATTTTCTTGAATATGTATATTCTAGTTATTTTCCATGCGGTATTTAGGTTAATAATTACTTTATGATGAGATCATTTTCCACTGGTTCAATGTTGTAAAGTCCGTTAAGCAATGTTGTAATTTCTATCTATAAAAGATTTCACAATCCTGTTTTGTGATTATATAATTTTAGTCATAATTCTCCAGTTCCTAAATAGAGATATAAAAATACTCCACATAATTTTATCTGAAATTTTTTCTCAAATATAATTATTTATAAATAATAAATTAACTATTATTGATAGTATTAGTTAGTCTTACTAGATATTTAATATTAAACTAATAAGGCCGCATCCTATGTAATTATCTTGGTGGTCTTTATGTTAAGACTTTGGTCTTATACTAATAGTTATAATTAGTGTGATTATTAATAATAAATATATAAAATTATTCTATGTTATTACTTATCTTTTTTTAATTTCAAAATGTTCCAACATTTACCCCCTAACGTGTGGCTCGGCACTACTGTATTTTTAAAAAGTTTGGTCTTATTTTCTTGACTTAAGTTCCTTGTTCATTATGATGGATGAAGGGTTCACCGAAACAATTTTTTTCAAAGATTTTTTTTTGTAAGTCAAAGATTTTTTCATTCATCAAAAAAGAAGTACATCAACAACAAAATGCAAGTAGTCTCAACCTTGACTATTGTGATTAGCATATGACAAAGAAACATGTCTCACATAAGAAGTTCTCCATGCCTAATTAACCAGAGAAAGAAAACATACTTTTGGCCATAGTCTGGGATACCAGATGCTTTTCCATAAAGGATTAGGATTCGTGTCCGTAGAGGAAAACATAATAGAATAATCTTCTCTTAGAGAGAACATACCTTTCGAAAGATGGCCCCATCGCAATTGTCATGTTCTCCATTGTCTCAGACCCCTGGAAACTTGGAAGGTGCGAGAAGGCGCACCATTGACTACGATAGAATAGAAAGGAGTTTAAATAATTGGTTTGAACCATCTAATCCAGGAGGGAGGGAATCGAAATGCATCTAGAATAGACATGACATAGTTCCAATTCAAGTGATCATAAGCCTTAGAGAGGTAAAGTTTAATGAGCATACCTAGAGATTTGTATTAGGATAAAGAGTGAACTACCTCATGAGCCACAATGATACCATCCATAATTTGCCAACCCTCTACAATGCCCGACTGTTCTAGATTGATAATCATTTTCAGTAGGGTTTTGTGTCCCCTGACTAAAATTCCTGAAATAATTTTGTAAAGAACATTCTATAGGAAAATTGTTCAAAACCCCTTCAGATCCAGTGCAAATCCTTTCTTAGGGATAAGTGTGAGAAATGTCGCATCCAGGCCCAACCATATTCTTTGGGAACGACGAGTATCCTATACCAACTTATGGATTTCAGTACCTTCGAAGTGCTAGCCCACATTGAAGAATTCGTAGGTGAATCCATCTAAGCTTGGGGCTTTCTTTAAGGGGAATGCACAAACGACCTCTTCAACCTCCACGTAGGAGATCTCCCAAATGAGATCCTCATTTTGATCTTCCTAGATTAACTGGGGAATACATTGCTTGATTCTCAAGATGGACTCACACTCATATTCTTAGAGCTCTATGAAAAGAGTATAGAAATAGGTGATCAACCCCTTAGAAATATCCTCATGTTGAAAAAGCCATCGACCGTCCGATCCATTGAGGGAGAAAATCCTATGAAACTATCTATTTTTTAACATAGTCCTATGAAATAATTTCATGTTACGCTCACCTTCTTTGACCCATTGAACTCTTGATTTTTTCCTCCAAAGAATTTATTCTTGTTTTCTTTGTTGCTCCATGTCATTGAGTACCTCACCCTCCTGAACAATGAGGGTTTTAGTCCTACCTTCTAAAATTATCTGCTACTAGATTGACCACATTTATTCCCCCAACTTTCACTTTTCATAATGAATTTCACTAAAATATGACCGAGTCCATTTTTTAATCCTTCCTCTTAGTGCCTTCAACTTCAACTAGAAAGTCTCCATTTTATTGCACCCAAACACACTAATATCCTTCCACCATTCTTCTAATTTAGAAATGAAATTTGTTTTTTCAAGCCATAAAGATTTGAAACGAAAAGGTCGGTGCCTCGGTGGTTCCTCAGTGCCATCCTTAGGTCAATTTGCAAGAAAATGGGCTAATGATCTGATCCCATGGAGGGCAGGATCGAAGCTTAAAGAAACAATTCCCGTTGTAGGGTTTTATTTGAAATAAAGAATGATCCAAAAGAGTGGTGCTTTAGTGCTTACTTCCCTATTGATTATTCCATGTGAAAGAACCATTAATAAAATCAATGTCTTCTACTCCAAGACCTTGATTAGTATACTGAAAGGAAATGGAGATCAAATTCATCCACCCGACTCCTCCTTTCTTCTCACCCAAATCCTTGATCAAATTGAGGTCCCCTACTAGAATCCAGCTAGTTTTTCCCAAAATCTCCTTCAGTTGTCGAAACTACTAAGAAAGGTGGCCTTTGTCCCTGATAGAGTAGGACCATAAACCCTTGTTAATCAAACCTTCTCCATGAAGCCGATACATTCAAATTGACCTGAAAGTGTATTTGGGTAGACAATCTAGTTCCCAAAAGAGATATATCTGGAGTCCCAAAGGATTCCCAAGCCTCCTGCATTACCCTTCGATCCAGTGCCATACACTTAGTCGTAAGCCAACTTCTACTTGTGATTTCACTAAGTTTATCCTGTGTTACCTTAGTTTCCTACATGACTAAGATGTCCGGTTTATCCTGTGGAATTTGTTCCTTTAAGTACCTCAAATTACCCTTTGAGTTGAGGCCTCTTATGTTCCATGAGACCACCTTCATTGAGGAGGGGTGGTTTGAGAGTGTTGGTAGTATTCCGTGAGGACAATTCCTGTAACTCAGTTAACTAGGATAAACCTTTTTTCTTTGATCACTTCACTGTTGGGTCCTCTACCTTTCTTCCTAGATCCTGAGTTGGACTAACCTTGCCTGGTGTGCATTTTTTCTTCTCATATAGCCAAATCCGTTTGGGGAGGGGATTCCATAGAAGCTTGATGTTGTTCCCAATCTTTATAGATCATATGGAATTGAACTAGTGGATATTGAGGGATTTCTGCCAATCCATCTTTGGCCTAGTTTCACAAGAATGCTACTATAAAACTTTCATTGGAATTGATTTGATCCATTTTGTCTTCATTCTCAAGGGCTTTCAGGACTTTGGAAAGAAATTTCTTGATTTCCTTGCATGCGGATAACTCTTCTGGTGTTTTTCATTTGCTTTGTGGTTTATTTCTAGGATTTTCAAGACCCTCCTCCACCTCCTGCATTGCTTGAGATGGAGACATAGATACAAGTGCTTTTGGTTGATCTTTTCACACAGATCCATGAGGAGAGAAAAGCAGTTCCCACAAGGAGAGCTTGGGGCTATCAGAGTAGGGGGCAGTGGAGCCTGACAAGGAGGGCGTTTGATGGTTGGAGGGTGTCACCAAATAACTTCCAGGAAGCCATAAAAGGAGGGATCAAAAGAAGGAGTAGTTGTCTCTTACAACCATTGAGGGAAGTCACAGAACAAGTATCCATATTTATGAAAAATTTTACGTTCGTAGTCCAATGGTTTATATGTCCTTCTATCTTGAGAGTTTGAGGGGTGGTAATTCCTACTAATGCATTACAAGATATGATCAAATTCGTTTCTTCTTTCTCTGGGGTTAGTTCGTAGTGTATATCCTCTTCTTTTAACATTTCCTGTTCCCTTTCATTCTCCTCTTCACAATCCATGTAAAGTAATTTCCTCTCAACACACTTATGACCTGTAGTGTATTTTCTATCACAACTATAATAAAGTAATTTTTCTCTTTTTTCCTCCAATTGTTGTGGTGTCAACCTTGTAGGTCGTGGAAGGCTAGGGGCAGCAAAAATTCCATCTTTATAGTTGTGGGTGGTAGAATTCTTTGTTGCCATAATTTTGCTTTCAAAATTTCTTGCCACCCTGAATGCCTTCTCCAATGAATTAGTTCGCCAAAGGTGAAACTCATGTTGGATGTTATCCTTTAAAGTCCCTATGAAGGCATCAATCCTATGCTCCTTTGGAATATCATTTACCCTTATATTCAATTTTTGGAAGTCCTCAATATGCTTCACCATTGAACCCTTTTGTTTGATATTTATCAATTGGCTAAAGAAGGTGTTTCTCTTTGTATCCTCCTAATGTTATATCATTTACTCCATAAAAAATTACCAAGTGACAAGTGTTTGACGAGAAGAAACCCATCAATACCATATAAACTGATTGGGTTCTAAATACAAACATGAAATGTGTAACTTTTGTGTGTGTTACACATTATGGAGATCAAAATATTGCTCCACCTATAGTATCCATGTTACTGGATCCTTGTCATCAAACTTCCTGATATTGATCTTCGGAACATGGCAGGTATTTAATCCAAAGTTAGAGTCTACGAAATCATCATTAGCAATCCTTTCATTCTCATCATGAGTTTCATAGAATAACTTTTTGCCATTAGGAAGCATTTATTGTATTCCCCTTATTGATATTGTTAGTGTAGTCCCCTTATAAACTCCATTGTGTAACCTTATAAACCTTATCCCTATCCCTTATAAACCTTAATAACTAACCCATAGTCCTTAATCGTCACACTCACTAAATTTGAACGTTGGTCCCAATCACTGCTCACCATGTAGTGTTGATGAATGACATTGGTGATGGGCATGTTGGAAGATGTTCCATGACATTTTAAGAGAGTTTCAACAAATATTCCATAAATGGAAATGAAGAATGATGAAAATCAGACTGCTTGATGAACATTGATTCAAATGTTGACGATCTCAAATATTATGTGAGGATGTCACACATCCTTGAGTCTTGAAACCCTCGCATGTCGTCAAGGGCGCATGCACCTAATCTAGCCATGTCAAATTTTAGCACATATAGGAACAATTTGAAGAAATTTCAATATTGGACCCATTAACTACTCAACGTGTGACATCGGTGGATGACATTGGTGATGGGGTGTTAGAAGACATTCCATGACATTTAGAGAGAATTTCGACAAATATTGCATTGACACAAAAGTCCTAAATCCCCTAACCCCTAAGCCATCGACCCTTAAACATTTAAGCCATAATCCCTAATCCCTTAATCCATAAACCCTTATGCCCTAACAATGACTTAAACAGTAATCCTTTAACTCAGAATCCCTAAGCCATTAGCCATTCAACTACATAATTCATAAGCACCTAATTATCCCTTAGCTCTTGATGCTTAATCCCTTAACCCTTCATCCTTTTTACTACAAACCGCTAAATCCCATAACCTCAAAGCCCCTATCCACTTGATACCCAACACCTCAATTAATTAAATATTTAGGCACATTTGGCACTAAAAAGGGAGCTAACCAAGGCGATATTTTAGGTGCCGAAAAGGGAGCTAAATCTGACACTATCACTAGCACCATTTCTCGGGAAATATATGGCACTCTTTCCAACAATATTTTGGGCTCTATTACTAGTGCTATTTATGACGCTATTTCCATTGCTATTATCACCTAATTTAGTGCCTAAATTTTTTGGCCGGTGCAAGCAATGCAAAAAATAGCGCCATCCCAATAAATAACGCTGAATTTTTCAAAACATTGGAGAAAAAAAACACTAAAACAATGCTTGGAAGCAAATAAGGGAGCTAAACATAAGGATTTGTTGTACTGAATTTTGATGTATATAATCTACAACAAAAACATACACTACTAAGTCCTCATTTCTCTATAGAATGTGGCAAGGAATAGTAAGATGAGGCAGCATGCTACTCATGTAACTTTGGAAAAATGTATTTATGACACTTATATTGGGTATTAGAGCATTGAGCAGTGTGTGATTGAATTGTTAGACACAGATGGAGTCTAAATCAATGCCAACATCCAAAGCCCAAGCCTTAAAGTTTGATTGCATTGCTTCAAATATTCCTATTCAAATCCTCAGAAATATTCTATATCATTTGAATATCTAGTATATGTTGAAATCATGATTTTCTTGGGAAATATATTTGGTCTTTTAATGGATTCCAACTAGTCTGAAGACTAAATTTCCCATAAAGAAACAAGAATTCACAAGAAGCTCTTCAAGAATGGCCAAAATATTATAATTGTAGACATAAAGAGTATAATATCTCTCAAAATCAAGAAGTTTGGATTGGTCATCTCTACACCCATGTTCTCAAACCTGATGAGTCTCTATCTATCTTCCATAATTCAAACCTTATGCTTCCACACAATGAGAATCCATAAGCAATATCCATGGACTCTCCTTAATGTTGAAATGTTTGGGTTTATTATATTTGTTTCTTAGTTACTAACAAGTAAATCTACTTCTCATTATAGTTGGAGACATAGACTATATAGTAACCCTTGATATAGTATCATGCTCTTTTTATTATATCACCATGTTATAATAGAATTATATTAATATGGAAAAAAGTTGTATGCTTGTAATATGATATTGATGTGGTTTCCTTACTGCAAATGCATCTTTTTTATTATTATTTGGTATGAAATTCTTGCCCAAATTAATGTATTGGTGTAGTTTCCGTAATGGCAAGATAATAGTGGCTCAAATGTATCTTTTTTATTATTTGATATGAAATTGTTCCCTATGTTTCAAAAAAGGAACTTACTTAAAGAACAAGGTCAGTGTTTCTTAAATAAGATCACCTTATCCCTAATGAAAGGGGGCATTGGAGAATCGCTAAAATGGTGGGGTTTGAAAAGGTTGAAGATGAATAGCTTATCTATAAAACCGTATTAAATGGCAATTTCAAAATATTGATGATATCTTTTTTGACATTTTCTCTCCTATCTCCACTTTCAATTTTGCATTCTTACTTTTCCTATCCATTTATATTATTTTAGTTTAGATTGTCCTTACTGATAAATGAAACATTCACTCAAAATGTGAATAATTTCAAAATAATTTTTCACTTTCCATCTTAGTATGATAGAGATGTTGTAATGTCATGTATTGTAAACATTCCATTTACATAAAAATAAAAATGAAATAAAAATAAAATTTGAAAAATAAAATGAATAATTAAAATAAAGTTGAGTAAAATAGTCAATTTATTTTTAGGGGTTTTTTGACTCCAATTAAAATAATAATAATAATAATAGTAAAAGTAAAAATGACCCATGGTATTAGTAGATGGTATTGAGAAGTCATTGACCCATAGTATTCAGTGGAATATAGCCTATTTAAAGAGAGAAATTAATTGAGCCTAGATCCATCTTAATGAAAAGAATGATAAAATAAAAGAAATTCATTTGTGGCATCCGATATCGGTGCCAGTAATGAAGGATTTTATGAATATTCCTACTGTCATCCAAGGACTTGTCGCATTCCTTACAGATTATACGATGAGTTCAAAGGTGTGTGCAGAAGCTGGAATGAAATGAGGTGTAGTCCCCAATTCTATGAGCACCGTAAGTACTACGACACGACTCAACATTTGATATGTCTATTTCACTCAATTTTGAGTCTCTTTGATTATGGAATAATAGTATACAACCCTGTGGAGAAGACCTCGGAAAGGTCTTCTCCATTTGTTGTTTTAAGGAAAGGAAAGCTTGTCCTGTTTGGAGAAAGTTTTAATGAAAGGTTGTTGTCTTCATCTACGATTTTGTGTCCAAAGAATGGCTCTGCGGAGTTGACACGTATAGTGTAGATGTGGCTCCTTTCAAAAGAAGTGATCAATGATCAGTGATACCTAGAGATTTGTATTAGGATAAAGAGTGAACTACCTCATGAGCCACAATAATACCATCCATAATTTGCCAACCCTTCACAATGCCCGTCTGTTATGGATTGATAATCATTTTCAGTAGGGGTTTGTGTCCCATGACTAAAATTCCTAAAATAATTTTGTAAAGAACATTGCATAGGAAAATTGTTCAAAACCCATTTAGATCCAGTGCAGATCCTTTCATAGGGATAAGCGTGAGAAATGTTGCATTCAGGCTCGACCATATTCTTTGGGAATGACGAGTATCCTATGCCAACTTATGGATTTCAGTACCTTCAAAGTGCTAGCCCACATTGAAGAATTCATAGGTGAATCCATCTAGGCTTGGAGCTCTGTTTAAGGGGAATTCATAAACAACCTCTTCAACCTCCACATAGGAGATCTCCCACATGAGATCCTCATTTTAATCTTCCTAGATTAATTGGGGATTACATTGCTTGATTCTCGAGTTGGACACACTCTCATCCTCTTAGGGCTCTATGAACAAAGTCTAGAAATAGGTGATCAACTCCTCAGAAGTATCCTCATGTTGAAAAAGCCACCGACCGTTCGATCCATTGAGGGAGAAAATCCTATGAAACTATTTATGTTTCAACATAGTCCTATGAAATAATTTCATGTTACACTCACCTTCTTTGACCCATTGAACTCTTGATTTGTTCCTCCAAAGAATTTATTCTTGTTTTCTTCATTTCTCCAGGTCATTGAGGTACTCACCCTCCTGAACAATGAGGGTTTCAGTCCTACCTTCTAAAATTATCCACTACTAGATTGACCACATTTCTTCCTCCAGGTTTCACTTTTCATAATGAATTTTACTGAAATATGACCGAGTCGATTCTTTAATCCTTCCTTTTAGTGCCTTCAACTTCAACTAGAAAGTCTCCATTTGATTTCTCCCAAACACACTAATACCCTTCCACCAGTCTTCTAGCTTAGAAATGAAATTTGGTTTTTCAAGCCATAAAAATTTGAAACGAAAAGGTTGGTTCCTCGCTGGTTCCTCAGTGCCATCCTCAGGTCAATTTCCAAGAAAATGGGCCAATGATCTGATCCCATGTAGGGGAGGATCAAAACTTAAAGAAACAATTCCTGTTGTAGGGTTTTATTTGAAATAAAGAATGATCCAAACGAGAGGCGCTCTAGTGCTTACTTCCCTGTCGATTATTCCATATGAAAGAACCATTAATAAAATCAATGTCTTCTACTCCAAGATCTTGAATAGTATACTGAAAGGAAATGGAGATCAGATTCATCCACTTGGCTCCTCCTTTCTTCTCACCCAAATCCTTGATCAAATTGAGGTCCCCTACCAGAATGCAACTGTTTTTTCCCAAAATCTCCTTTAGTTGTCGAAACTACTAAGAAAGGTGGCCTTTGTCCCTGATAGAGTAGGACCATAAACCCCTGTTAATCAAACCCTTTCCACAGAACCAATACATTCAAATTGACTTGAAAGGGTATTTGGGTAGGAAATATAGTTACCAAAAGAGATATATTTGGAGTCCCAAAGGATTCCCAAGCCCCCTACATTACCCCTTGGATCCAGTGCTTTTGATTTCATTAAGTTTATCCTGTGTTACCTTAGTTTCCAGCATGACTAAGATGTCTGGTTTAACCTATTGAATTTGTTCCTTTAATTACCTCAAATTACCCTTTGAGTTGAGGCCTCTTATGTTCCACGAGACCACCTTCATTGAGGAGGGGTGGTTTGAGAGTGCTGGAAGTATTCCGTGAGGACAATTGCTTGTCATCAGTTAACTAGGATAAACCCTCTTACTTTGATCACTTCACTGTTGGGTCCTCTACCTTTCTTCCTGGATCTCGAGTTGGATTAACCTTTCCTGGTGGGTAGTTTTTCTTCTCATATAGCGAAATCCATTTGGGAAGGGAATTCTGTAGAGGCTTGACGTTGTTCCCAATCTTTATAGATCATATGGAATTGATCTATCAAATATTGATGGATTTCTGCCCATCCTTCTTTTGCCTAGTTTCACAGGAAAGCTACCATAAAACTTTCATTGGAGTTGAGTTGATCCATTTTGTCCTCATTCTCAAGGGTTTTTTGGACTTGGGAAAGAAATTGCTTGATTTCCTTGCATGTGGATAGCTCTTCTGGTGTTTTTCATTTGCTTGGTTGTTTGTTTTTAGGATTTTCAAGACATCTCTTGCGTTGCTTGAGATGGAGACATAACTACAGGTGCTTTTGGTTGATCTTTTCACTTAGATCCATGAGGAGAGAAAAGCAGTTTCCACAAGGAGAGCTTGGGGCTGTCAGAGTAGGGGGAAGTGGAGCCTGACAAGGGGGACCTTTGATGGTTGGAGGGTGTTGCCAAAAAACTTCCAAGAAGCCATCAAAGGAGGGATCAACCGGAGTAGTTGTCTCTTACGACCGTTGAGGGAAGTTGCAAAACAAGTATCCATATTTATGACAAATTTTATGCTCATAGTCTAGTGGTTGAGACAAGAATCATCCTTATACTCAATTTGCATTGAATCTAGGAGGGGTTGTGAGATGTTCAAGTAAACAGAAATCCTGGCATAGGAAGAGAACCGTCGACATCTAGTGATCTTTGAGACTTGAAACAAGTTTCATATGGAATTGCAAATCAATTCTAGGATGTCCATCTCCCAAAAATCCTCTAATAGAGAGTAAATTTAGATCCAGATGGGTATAGCTAAGAATTTTTCCTTCTCTAGATTGTAACAGGGTTCCTAGTGCCTAATGAATAACCCTGTGTTGTTCATGAAATATGACCCATTATCCAAAATTTTCTTGCGGACTTCTAGATACTCAAAGATCACTGTGAAGAAGCCTTTTACCTGGAGGTGTAGGTCACATTGAGATTTTTGCTGCCATTCGAGCTGGATCCAGTGGAGAATATCTAATTATTTGGGCCAAATTCTCGTAAATTTATAGATTATTACATGATCTTTCATAAATTTTCGAGATCGTTCCAAGTGGTGATTAGGGATCATAACTCGTAGGTTTTTTGTTGGATTTGTCTTGGGTGTGGAGCCTTATAATCTTGTTTATTCATAGGTATCACCATGTTGGACCCCAGTTCCTAACGAGGCGAGAAAATTGCTCATTTAATCGTCGTCATAGAGGAAACACCCCCGAATCTAAAAATAGATGAAAAATTACCTTGCAAAATATTGTAATTTAGTCTGAGCCATTCATTAGCAGGGTGTTATGACAGTAGAAGTTATGTTTACTTTAGTGTTTTTTTCCCTAGAAGGAAATTCCTCGATTTATATGAGGGAATCGTATATCGACTATGTCTATATACATTATGGGCGAGAAAGAGAGAGGAAATTGTGTGAGAGTGAAGAGGAAATTACAGAGGACTTGCTGAAGGTTTTATCTCTTCATTTTTCTAGATAATATAAAGGAAGGACTGGTTGTTTCTCCTTGGACGTAGCCCAAATTGGGTGAACCATGTATATCTGTGTCTCTCTTGTTTTATGTGTTTTCTATGTTTGTGTTCCTGCAATATTTTATGTGTTCCATTGCTCTGTAATATATAATTTTCTAATAAATGGTATCAGAGTTGAAGGTCTATTTAGCTAATAAAATCACAGAAGAGAAGGGTTCGAATGGGAGCGATGGTGAAAAAATAAATAAGCTGACGAGTATGAAAAAATAAATAAGCTGACGAGTATGACAGACGCAAAATGGGATATTATTGACACAAAACCACTTTAAACAATATGGTTGTGCCTGGTGGCATCAGTGGCATTTGATACTTCAAAGGAAATGATAACAAAGGGCTTAATGATGGAATTGGCCCATGAAAAACCCTCAGCCTCAAACAAGGTATTTATTAGGAAGAGTTTATATAATATGAATATGCCAAAAGCTGGATCTGTTATTGATCATTTAAATGAATTTAATACAGTTACTAGTCAATTAATTTCTGTAGGGGTAAATTTTGATGATGAAGTTAGGGTTCTATTATTTCTATGCTCATTGTGAGAAAGTTGAAATGGTTTATTTATGGCCATTAGTAACTCTGTCTCTAAATCTAGTAATTTAAAGTTTAATGATGTTGTTAGTGTCATCCTTAGCGAGGAAAGAGGAAAGAGCACATCATATCTCAGTAAGTCAAGGAAAGTAATATCCAAGTTGATAGCGGGGATAGTGTGCTGGAAATGCGGGAAGAAAGGAAACCTGAAGAAGTATTGTAAGTCTCAGAAGGGAAAAAGAGAAGACACACAACAAGAAAAAAATAATGAAGTGAATGTGACAGGTGATGTGTTGCAAGATGCTTTGATTCTTTCACTGGAAAATATTATTGATGCATGGGTGGCAGATTCAAGGGCCTTATTCCATGCCACAACGTATAGGAAACATTTTCATGATTATGTTCTAGGAGATTTTGGACAGGTTCGTCTAGGTGATGATAAACTGTGTGAAATCATTGGAATGGGTAAGGTTTTTATAAAATAATAGAATGGAAACCAATGACTATTAAAGGAGGTAAGAAAGTTCCAGATCTAAAGAAAAACTAATTTCATTAAGGGAGTTAGGTGGTGAAGGTCGTGTGACTACTTTTACAAATAAACTTTGGAATGTCACTAAAGGAGCCCTGTTAATAAAGAAAAGAGAAAAGGTTGGTACATTATATTTATGTAATGCTATTTCTAATTTTGTTAATGTTTTAACCTCCATATGAGCAAATACAACATTATGGCATCATAGGCTCAGGCACATGAGTGAGAATGGGATATAATTTTTTCACTCGAGAAATTTGTTGCTAGGTTTGAAGCATGTCGATTTGGATTTCTATGAGAATTGTGTTTATGGAAAATAGAAGAGAGTCAGATTTCCGAGAGTTGGGAAATAAAAGAAAAGTGAAAAATTAGAGCTTGTGCTTACATATCTATGGGAACCTTCTCAAGTATCATCTCTCTATGGATCTCACTATTATGTTACTTTTACTGATGATGCAACTATGAAAACTTGGATTTATTATATTTAGAACAAATCTGATGTATTTGATACTTTCAAGAAATGGAAAGCTTTGGCTAAGAATGAGACATGAAAGAATTTGAAGTGTTTCATATAAGACAATGGAGGATAACGTTGCAGCAAAGATTTTGATAAGTAATGTTCAAAGCATGGAATTTGCAGAGAGAATATAGTTCCAAGAACACCATAGGAAAATGGTGTGTTAGAAAGGATGAATAGGACAATGATGGAGTGTACAAGGTGCATGAGATTACATGTAGGATTTCCTTTACAATTTTGGGAAGATGTTATAGATAGTGTTGTCTATATAATAAACAAAGGGCCTTCAAGTTCTTTGGATGGTGGTATTTTAGAAGAGGCATGGACAGATAAAAATGAAAACTACTAATTTTTAAAGGCTTTCGGTTGTGAAGCCTATGTCCACATTAATAAAGAAAATAGAAGAAATCTTAAGGAAAAATCAAAGAAATGTACCTTTATTGGATATGGTGTTAACAATTTTGTTTATCGCTTATATGATTATGAAAAACACAAATCATTAGGAGAAGAGATGTCATATTCAATGGAAATGTCTTGTATAAGGATATTATGTAGGAAAATAAACAGGAAAAAGAAAATGGAGAATACACAATGCTTGATGAAATCACTAAAAAGATAAAGGTGCCTAAAAATCATAATGATCAATATCCACAAGAACAAAAACTATCACAACAACAATAGGCACCTCAAAGACTTGAAAGTGGTATCAAAAGATCTACTAGGATAAGCAGACCCCCTGAATGCTACTCTCCTTCATTATATTATGTATTGTTTACTGATTCTGTTGAACCAAAATGTTATGAAGTAATGCAGGTAGAAACCAGGAAGAAGTGTGATCTATCCATGAAAGAAGATATGGACACATTGGTACATAACAAGACTTGGGACTTAGTTAGCTTACTTGCAAGTAAAAAAATATTGCAGAATAAATGGTTTATAGGTTGAAGGAAGAATATGGAGGTAGAAAAAAATATAAAGCTAGAATTGTGGTGAAGGGGTGGGCACAAAAGAAAGTTATAGACTTTAATGAAATATTTTCTCCTATTTGTTAAAATGACTTCAATAAAAACTAGTTTAAGTCTAGTAGCAAGAGGAGATTTGCATCTTGAGTAGTTAGATGTAAAGATAACTTTTCTCCATTGGGGATTTCGAGAAAGAGATCTATATGCATAAGCCATAAGGGTATTAGGTCAAAGGGAAGTAGAAATGAGTATGTAGGTTGAAGAAGAGTTTGTATGACCTAAAACAAGCTCCAAGGTAGTGGTATCTAAAATTTGACAGCTTTATGTATGAACAAGGTTATACTAGATGTCACTCTAATCATTGTGTTTATCTCAAAAGGAAAAGTTATGACAACCATATTATATTATTATTGTATGTAGATGACATGCTTGTTGCAGGGTCTAACAAGCAAGAAATAAATGTGCTCAAAGGAAAATTGGAAAATTAATTTTCAATGAAGGAATTATGTTCTGCGAAACAAATCCTTGGTATGAGATTAACTAGAGATGGGAAAAATCACAAATTAACATTGTCTCAGAGTGAGAACATACAAAAGGTGTTGGAAAGGTTTAATATGAAGAATACAAAACCAGTTACTACACCTTTGACTAGCCATTTCAAATTAAGGAAGGAGATGTGTCCCAAGACTCAAGAAGAGATGTAATATATGTCTAAAGTTCCATATGCATCAACTGTTGGAAGCTTAATGTATGCAATGTTTTATACAAGGCATGATATTACACATGCAATGGGAGTTGTAAGTAGGTAAATAAAAAATCTAGGGAAAAGACATTTGATGGCAGTGAAATGGATTCTCAGGTATTTAAGAGGTACCAAAAATCAAGCATTATGCTTTGGTGGTTCAAACATTGCTCTACAGGGATATGTTGATGAAAATTTGGTAGGAAATAGAGATAGAAGGAGGAGAGCCACAGGGTATATGTTTACTGTAGGTGGAACAACTGGCAGTTGATTTCCAAAAATGGAAATTATTTTTGCACTTTGAATGACGAAAGAAGAGCATGTTGCTGCTAAAGAGGTTAGTAGTGAAATGATTTGGCTGCAAAGTTTTGTGGATGAATTGGGTAAGAAGAAGGAGATGGGCAGGTTATATAGTGATAGCTAGAGCGTAATTCATCTTGCAAAGAAATCAACATTTCATTCCAAGACTAAACATATACAAATCAAGTACCATTTCATACGGTCAGTGTTGGAAGATGGACAATTGAAGCTAGAAAAGATACAGACTAGCCAAACTCCTACATATATGTTAACAAAAGTTGTAACCTGGGAGAAATTGAGTTTTTTCTCAGTTTCAATTGGTCTTCAATTATGAATATGAAGATGAGAAATAACCAGGTCCAAATTGGAAGCAATGTCTTACAAATTAAGCAACAATGAAGGTGCAATAATAAATCTCCAAGTGGGAGATTGTTGGGTGTGGAGACTAATTATCTTCTTTATTCAGAGGTATCACCATGTTGGACCCCAGTTCCTAATAGGGTGGACCCACTTTATCATCGGGGGGATGGGGGTCAGTCTAAGAGGGGGGGTGAGGGGGATGGGAAAGGAAGGTTCTATGAGCCCCCCCTACCATGGGTTCGATGGCAGCACCCCTGAAGCTAAAAATATATGAAAATTTTCCTTGTAAACCATTTTAATTTTGTAGTGAGTTTGAACCATTCATTAGGAAAATGATATGACGGTAGAAGTTATGTTTAACTTAGGGTTGATTACCCTAAAAGGAAACCCCTCGATTTATATGACAAAATTGTATTGTGGTTGTCTATATGTGTATTATGAGAGAGAAAGAGAGATGAGACTGTGTGAGAGTGAAGAGATAATAACAATGGACCTGCAGTAGGTTGTATCTCTTCATTTTGATGGATAATATAAAGGAAGGACTAACTGTTTCTCCATGGACATAGCCCAAATTGGGTGAACCACGTATATTTGTGTCTCTCATGTTTTATGCATTTTATATGTTTGTGTAATTTTGTAACACTTTGGGAGGCATAGACCCTACATTGTAGACTACCATTGATCTCCCAAATTTGGCGAATCATCCTGCTTTCCCTTTTGCTTCCCTGTGCTGGAAGACGGATCACCAAGAGGGTGATGCGTGCAAGTTACCACAAAGCTGCGGGAGGGGGTCGATTACCCTCCCCTAGGTGGGCCTTACATATGCCTACTCAATCGAAGGAGTGCGTTAGGGCTTAGCGTTAGTTGTGTGAGTGAAACGAATAGGACTGCAACGTGGATTCAAGAGGCTTGAAACCCTTGTAGGGCTACCTCTCCATAGTGATATGGATATAATTTTTTGAAGATTGTAACACAATTTCTCTAGAAACATTTTCCCCTCATTATGAATTACAAGAGTGGAAATATGCATTTGAAAATAAAAGTAAAATAAAATAAAATAAAATTCATCATAATTATTATTTTAGGTATATAGGCTAATAAATTTTTAAATTGTATGTATATATTAAGTTATTAATTAATTAACTTTCAATTAATTACATTGACTAGTGAATCAATTGAATTAATGGTAAAGATCATGATTGATGCCTACTAAGATCTATATGATCCACGAAAAGTAAGGAATGAATTAGAATTCCTTAAAATTTGATTTCTATGGTTTAAAAAAAGTAAGAGAAGCACTTCCATGCTACCATAATTTTATTTAGTTAAAACATCAATGAGGTTGGTAGTGTGACAAATATTTTTAAAATTAGATTGAATGTGAGTATAAGATGGACAAATTAAGAGAGTGCTTTTCATATTCAACCCTTCTAGGATCCGACATGTCAAAAACTCTTTCATCCCATGGTGTTTTGGGAATTGACCAACACACAATTTCAAATTGAAATTTTTGAGAATTAGTTCTAATGTTGGAAATATTCATTTTCTTCTTAAGATAGGATAATTTTGGTTTTTGTGATTGGGGTTGATTAGTTTCTTATAATATTGCGGTTGCCATGTTTATTTGGATATACTGCAATTGAATCATATAAAATAGTAGGAGTGTCAAGAGTCTCAAATAGGACCTGCTTTTTATCCCAAACCCAAAGATTTGCAAACTTTATCATTTGAAGTCCATACTAACTTTTCTAGCCTTAATTTATCATTTCTTTAATAATATAATTCTATTTGAGCTAATGATGGATTTCAGTTCCTAGATATTTGTATGAACGTAATAAAAATGGTCATAGTAAAAGGAAAAAATAAACTTATCCTTATTATTCATGTGAAAAATCATGTAAGAGTAATAAATTTCCTTAGCTACACAAATATACCTTGTATATGATGCTAAAACTCAACATATTCAAAATGGTAAGAAAAAGTGGGAATCGGGGATGAGGATGGATGTCATAAAGACCACCACCATGAGAACAAACACTCCCATCACCAAATCTTTCCCTAATCTTGCACTTCCTTGAAGTAACAAAGAAAACATTAAATTGGTGCCAAGTCACTGAGTGTGGAAGTAAAACCCCCTCCATCTATGATTAATTGGAAGTGGAACTCCATTGGACCCGAGGAAGGTGTTATTTTTCATTCACCCAATTCCAAAGGTCTATTGTGAAGATGGAGTCACTAAAATCCTATTTTTGTAGTAGCTTAAAATATAAAATTTGAAACCCCCATTTTATTCATCTCATCAATAACATTTAATTGATATAAAAATTACTTCAATTGGACTCTCGAATTAGAATTTATCCCCATTTAATGTTGAGATAATCACAATAGGCCACATCAAAATTGGGTTACCACTTGGCATCCTCTTCACATATTTTTCACACTAATGAGTAGCCCACTTGGAACAACCAAACCAATATAAGGGTCTACCAAATCACATGTTCCTACATCATGTCCATGTGGGCACTTCCATTTCATCTTTGGTGGCGGATACATGACATATTACCCTTACGTGTTTGCGAGACTTTCTGTGTTATACACAATTTTATTTGAAGTTCCATCTAGATGTGGTCAATAAATCCACGTCTCAACATACTGAGACAACCATTTATTGACGCCTTTTCTATGTTTGTGAGCAAGTTTGAATACTAGGTGGAAGAAGATGGGTGATGGTATGGTTGTATGTTAGAATAGTGGCCTAATTGACCAATCCTTTTTGGCATTCCCATCACAAGCTACATTTTAAAAAATGGTTCAATGGTAAGTAGTGATTGATGGGTGCTAGTTGGTGTTCTAGTGCTCCATGATCTACCAACCCCCACTATCATCCCCGTTCACACATCATTTGCTATTTTATCACATGAATTGGCCTAATTAAATCATTATACGCATGGTGTTGTGGTTAATGACCAATGTCGACCCATGCCATCTAGTTCTATTGGTGCAAGGTTCTGCTAACATTCCCTAGGTGCCAACCCCGACCATATTCAAAGACATTTTAGATATAGATAAATAAATCATGGCTGGGGTTGTCATGTGGAAATGAAACTACCTCACCTATGCTTGGATATTTGAAGTGTTAAAGCAAATTATGGCCAAAGGGCCTAAAACTTGAGCTCTCAACTATGAGTTCATGTTATGACAGAGGGGACAACACCCGAAAAAACAACTTCTTGGATCTATGTCCCATAAGGTTCTAAAGCTCACTTCCTCAATTATGTAGGGTAACCGAGACAATAAAATTTTTAAGATATAATTATCGATAAACCTAACAATAAACTAATTACATATAAATACACACTTTCTCTAATTCGTCCTAAACATAACAATGGAAAACATAGTCCAAGAACGTATTTAAATCATGAACATACATGGTATCATCCCAACTCAGGAAGAAAAAAATGTATCGCACAACTAATACATTCATTTAAATTTATAACACACAAGTACTCACACCATTTATGACATGAAAAAAGCATCATAGTCCATAATATTTTGTAAAATAAATTGACACTTCTCTGTGTGATTGAAGATGACTGATAACTAAAATATGAAACTCAACTCTCCACCTAGTCGTAGGCCAACTTCACTTTAGACTCTCTTGACCTCGAAGTCATATCTAATGTTTGAGGGGTGTTTTCTCAAAGTAAATTCACACCCAAGCTTAGTCAAAATTAGAGGAGAAAGAGAACCACAATGAATCTCTTACTTCCTAAAATCTCAAAAAGGGAGTTACCCAAGGCCCAACTAGGTTATTGTTCAATTCTAGTAGACTGAATCCACTATCTAGGTGGTTTAGGAACCATATTTCCAAGGTGAGCACTACAGGAATTAGTAGCCCATTGTCCAAATGGTTTATTAGCTTAACCAATAATCAGTACATGGTTTATCAGCTTCCTTAGAAAGCACTTAGTGGTTTATCAACTCTTTTAACGAGTACCATGCACAATGGATTAACTTACCCTACCTAATATTTTGTTAGTGTTACAATAATAACCCAAGTGGCTTAT
>APFE031173080.1:2693-15512 GCA_000404065.3 Pinus taeda
GAACTGACATACTTTCTTGGATTGCAAATCCAACAGAATGAAGGCGGTATCTTCTTATCTCAAACCAAGTACCTCAAGCAGATTCTGAAGAAGTATGGCATGGAAGATGTGAAACCAGTCTGTACCCCCATGGTTACATGATGCAGTCTTAGTGCAAATGATGAATCAGTTGCCGTACATCAGCCAACCTATAGATCCATGATTGGAAGTCTACTTTATTTGACAGGTACCCGACCAGACATCATGCATGTAGTGGGAATAGTTGGGAGATTTCAGGCAAATCCAAAGGAAACTCACCTTCAAGCAGTGAAGATAATTTTCAAATATATTCAAGGGACTCAAAACTATGGCTTATGGTATCCTAGAGATACAGATCTCACACTTCATGCTTATACAGATGCAGATTGGGCCGGAAGCGTGGATGACAGGAAGAGCACAAGTGGTGGAGCATTCTTTATGGGTTCCAGATTAGTATCCTGGTTCAGCAAGAAACAGAGTTTGATTGCCTTATCTACAGCTGAAATGGAATATGTGGCAGCTGCATCTTGCTGCACTCAACTCCTTTGGATGATGCAGACCCTGCAGGATTTTCAAATCACTTGTACACCACCTATCCCCATCTTATGTGATAATACAAGTGCAATCATCATTTCAAAAAATCCTTTCATGCATTCAAAGACCAAGCACATACCAATCAAGTATCACTTTCTTCGGGAACAAGTGTTGGAACAAAAGGTAAAATTGGAGTATGTTCCATCTAAGGAACAAGTTGCTGATATTTTCACCAAACCACTGCCCAAGGAAACTTTTGAATATCTCAGACATAAGCTGGGAGTTGTTGATGTATCATCTTGCTGTTAAATCTTGTCAGTTTCAGAGAAAAATGGGTGTACGCGTGTTGGATAAGGAGTATCCGCGTACATACACTGGTTTGTGCAGAGAAAGTCGCGTATATGTAGGCTTGATGGATATAAGAAGGAGCAGGCTCTAGTTGAAGATATTCTGATGTGGGTCTGACAGAGACCATCCGGCACAGGTTCAAGGAGAGCAGATAATCTTCTAATAATGCATTGTTGGCATTATCTTAGAAGCTTTTGGTTTTGGTTCATAACTGTTGTTGATTTCAGGTGGAACAAAGACAGAGGGAGAACAGAAGGAAATCTTGGTTGCTGATCTGAATGATGATTGTCAGTTGCTGCTGCTATCAGTTGTTGATGACTTTCATAAGTCATGTTTTAAATATTTGTCTCTATTTCATGTATCTATTTCTTATATGGTGTCAAGGTCATGTAACGGCCTATATTAGTTTCCCCACTATGCCTGGGATGAAGATGTAATGTATTTGGTCATCATATGTAAATTTCTGGATGATCCCCACTTGGTTGGGTGATGGATGTATGTATTAAGTCTTTTGGTGATAGGAAGGTCTTGTATTGTTGCATAAGTCTTGGTTCTTCTTAAAGAACATCTTTTTGCAGATCTTGCCTACAGTCAGAGGGAGCATGGTCAGCACAGCAGGACAGAGATTTCAACATTTACTCAGGGGGAGCACAACCCTTTGCCCTTGATGAAAAAGGGGGAGATTGATCTTGAGGATCTTGGTGTTGCCATCAAGTCCAAAGGGGGAGATTGTTGGCATTATGGCACAGGTTTGGAGCTATGGCACAGGTATTTTCCTTGATGGCAACTCTCTTTGGTAACAGATCTCAGTTCAGGCACTCAGAAAGAAGAAAAAGACATATACGCAGGTTCATCTAGACAAAGACGCGTATACATGCGGGTTATACATCACAAAAGCGCGTATATGTTGGGGATCATATTTTTGGTCCATGGTAGTTAGTCCTTGGAATTTGAACCTATGTTTCGGACCAAGGCGTCTCAGCAGATGTGTTGATCCCTAGTTTTGGTTTCATGGTATTGAAATGTTATGGTTTTGGACCATGGTATTGAGGAAGGCCTAAGACTATAAAAGAGGAAGGAGATCATGTGGCAAGGGGTGATTTGGATTATTATTGAAGATCTAAAAAGTGTTAGAGCTGGTATAGTGGTAATTGGGTTATGTTGCAAATCTAGACCTGAATGAAGGAGGAACCTTGGCTCAAAAGGAAGGATAAGTTCTATTCATGGGTCATAATCTTTAAGCTTGAATGGTAGTATCTTTGTATGATTTTGATCTGCTAGATGTGGCGCTTGCTTGATATATAAGTCTGATAATCTTGGTTAATTAGTGATTGACTATCTGGAAGAATGTGTTATCCTTTATAGATCTGTATGCAGGTTTAGTGAAGTGAAGGCGCGTATACACGCAGTTTCGGTGAAGTAAAGACGCGTATACGCAAGTTGTTCCATACGCAGATGCGTATGCACGCAAGTTGTAGGCTGTTGAAATGGCGTATATGCTTTAAGTTGTGATCTAACTGCTTCTGTTTATTGCTGCTGAGTTCTGGTTTCTGTTTTCTGGTGTATGGTTTCTGGTATTGTGTTTTGGGTACAACTGTAAGAAGAATATCTACTTGATTCAGATCTAATTTGTGAAAAAGAGATTGGTTGATTCTTGATGATTGTTTGATGTTCATGGATCCAGTCTGAAAATTTATGAAACGTGGTCCCTGGAAGAAAAAGAAGGTTGTAGCCTTCTGTAGGCCAGCACCTACGTACTAGTATCTTGGCTAGTGCAAGAGCTAAGAGGGTTGCAACTCTCTGCAGGTTGCAGCCTGTGTACTGGTAAAGGACTGCACCAATACAATTGTAAAAAGAAGTTTCTAATTAAAGAGAAGATAGAGACGAATTGCAGCAGGTGGTTTTCACCCACATTGGGTTTCCACCTTATATCTGGTGTTCTTGTGTGTGATTTTCTTTCTGCTTTGTTTTACTGTCTCTGGTTGCTGGTTATTTGATGCTGCATCTCAGATTAACAATCGTCATATGAAAGTTTAAGTAAATTAAAAGGTTGCTCTGTATACGCGGTTTTACTTCTGAATAGTTGCGTATATATGCGGGTTGAATTAACTGAAGTAGCATATACAATTTGGTTGTTGAAAAGCATTATTTGACTAGATAATATTGATTCACCCCCCCTCTCAGTATTATTTTCAACAGATACAGGATCATTGCTGGGTAACAGGTAACCCTGTCGAGGCTATGAACGCCTGCTGGCAGCAGAGGCTCTACCTACGACAAATGAGTATATTAATACTGGTTTATAGACAAGACTTTGTTTTATCCTTACAGACCAAGTAATGACTGATGTAAACACAAGGACTAACTGAAGGCAACAAATAATCAAAGTTGAAAATAGCTGAAACAAAATGTCATTGACAGGTTAGAGCATAATGTACTTTATCTTTCTATAATAAAGTTTAACTTTCTGAGAAATTTATGTTTTGGAAGTTTGAAAAATTCAACTCAAACACAGAGATAACTGGTTCTTCCGAGTGAATCGCCAATTGTTGTGGCCACCAACAACCCCCTTCCTTATTTTATTATAAAATAAGGGGGGACCCTTAGTTATTAAAATTCAAAGAATTTAAGCTAGCATTTAATTTTATTTTTTCGCAAATAAAGTTACCATCATAAGCTTAGAAAGCCACCTTGGAAAATCTTAGAATATAAGATTATGATAAGGTAAAAAATTACCCGACCAAGGGAAATCACATCGCAAGAAAATACCGGGATGCCACCTCACAAACACAATCCCAATATTCACGAGATAATGATAACGACCAAATATCACATCGCATTCAACATAACTACTTAAAACACTTCAAGAAATTTGCCGATTTGTGATGCCGTCGATCGTAACATCGCATCTCTCAAGAAACATGTTAACAAAAAATTTGTCATACATAATGATTCTGCGATCTGCGATATTGCGATATTGCGATACTGCGGTTCTGCGATTTGCGATTTTGTGATTTCACGATCTGCGATATTGCGATATTGTGAGACTGTGATACTGCGGTAGCATGATCCTGCGATCTGTGATTTTGCGATATTGTGATCTGCGATGTTTCTCCAACGCAAATTTTTCGGGCTTGTAATTCAAGAAAAGTAGTTTCCCTAAGCTGACACATGGTTATGCATTTTAAATACTAATAAAAAGAGGTTTCTATTAGTTATTAATAGAATATGGGTGCGTGCTCTTCAAAGAACATTTTACGTAAGGTGGTATATTTGGTATGTCTATGGCATTTAAAACTTTCCCATCACCCTTCCTTGTCATTCAATTTCACCCCACTTGTGAATTGTAGGCACAGAGAGCAGAGGACTATACAAAACAATACACAGGCTGAAATGGGAAAGAAAAGCAAAGCCCCGAGCTCCGAAGAAGAGAAAATGGCACCTTTGTATATAGACACGGCTTGCAATCGAGACGTGGGAATAGATACATGGGAAGGAATGTATAACATACTCGAAGAGGAGAATCCAATAGTAATGGAGGTTGCAGCTGTCGGAGGCTCACAAAGCTCTTCTGAAGCATCCCTCGCAGAGCTAGCTTGCTCATTCTTACATCGGATAGTAGCAAGACCAAGAATCCTCCCATACACGGACGTGGTCAAATGGATATTGGATAACGCAGAAATAAAAAATAGATAGTTCAAGGTTCATGGTCAAGGACTCATTGGTTCATTCGTCGCAGAAGACTTAAAGCTCATGTATCATCTACTAGAACCACAGGCGATCTACAACAAACAATTTGCAGAGAATTTCACAAAAGAAAATCCGGACCAGGCAGAAACTACCAAAGATTGGTCTAGGAGAGATGAGCCGCTCAAGAAAGATAAGCACGATATGTACAGTACTGGTGCCCTTACCTCTCCATACTGCTTTGCTGCTGCCATGCTCTGTAGAATATTTGGAATGCCAGATATTAACAAATTCTCATGGGAGTGGCTTCCATTATTGGATGTCGCCACAAATGCCACCATTGTAGATTGGGCCAGAGTTTTACCTGATAACTTGGCCACAACCATTGGCAATTACCAGTCCAAAAGAGCTATGACTCAGAGGTTTTATCCTCCTTTTTACCTTTCTGCGTATATAATGGATGAGATATGTTATATTTCCAAGTTTCCTGTTATGGGTTGGAAGTGGACGACACAAGACCCTCTATCCATTCATGTATATCACAAAGAGTTGTGGGACTCTCAGTTCGTCCCATATTTTTACCAAATCTGTCATGGAGTTATGTTACCCTTGTATAGAATTTTGTATGATAAAGACCCTCCGAGATGCTCACCCGAAGCACAAGTGGACATCCTCACTCTTGCAAGATGGTTCAGGGAAGAAATGTTTACTTATGTCACAGTTTTTGGAAGTTCAGTACCCCCTCATGTTTTGCCTGTATATATTCCTTATAAACTCTTAGCCCGAGAGATTTCCTACCAAACCTGTGGAGAGGGAGGCCTAACTAAAGAATTAAAAGACAAAAAGAAGGCTATCTAGCCACAGTTCCCTATAGCCTATGGGGCCTTCTCGCTATTTGATGTAGGTCATGCCTTTGCAGAAGTAAAAAATATCACGTGCTTACAACTCTTTAAATTCACTGCGAGGCCATTTGACCCTTATGAGGTCGCCCACAATTTTACAAAAACAGTCAAGATAAAGGTATTCTCCAGAGAAAAAGATTTATTTGATGATTTATTTCAGCAGAAAAACACATTGGAAGAAATTCTGCACACAGCCCAACAACAACTACCCCCAGAATAATTTCAAAGATTCAAAACATATAGGGAAAGAAGGCTGGCCAGTATCCCTTTGGAAAAGTTATGCCTAAAACCCCCGAGAGAGCCAACTCCAAGTGTCAGCCTCAGTGGAAGTTCCAGTACCAACAGATCTAAGTCTAAATCTGAAAAAGAAGCATATGAACACTCTAAAAGATCCAAAAATGAACTAAATAAGAACGAGGGGTCAGTGAATGATACTGCCCAGTCAGAAGAACTTCTACATCAACATATTATTGCCTCGCTGCAAAGAAATCCTCCCCCTCTAGTCATCCAAGCACTACCAGTCACAACTGACCTAGATAAAGAATGGGAAACCTTCAATGACTTGATCAATCTTGAAGGACAGACCATGAAGACTAATGTCAGTGATGTACAGATAATAAAAGAAGTAGTCACAGGAATTGTCAGCGAAGCCTCGGATGTGGAGCATATTCCTATTTCTCCATCCTCTGAGCTTATACTAAAAGTAGAAGAAATTTCCCCCATAGATGTATTTTACAGCCCACAACATAAAGTAGTAGTAAGGAAGCAGAGAAAGAAAAGGAAGCTGGAAAGCACTCTCGCTCAAAATACAGAACAATTGGACGTCTTATGGAAAGATCCCACAATCAACCCCACAGAAAATCTCACCAAACTATCTCAGATTGCAGGAGCATATGCCTCCGCTACAATCTACGAATCATTTGAGGTACAACGACTGCTAAAAGAAAGGGAGCAACAGATACAAGTATTATAACAACAATTGCAACAAGCCCATGTCAATAACGAAGCGCAGAAACAACTTGAAAAGTTGTAACAAGACTTCCAGCAGATGCAGTTAAGCTATCAGAAAGGTTTGGATGAGAAAGGAAAACAATTACAGGATTTGAGAGAGATGCACAAGGATGACCCGAAGCACAAAGAGTTCATCACAGAGTCCATTTCCCTGAATGAGCAATTACTACAGCAGCAAGAAGCGTTGGGCCACAAGATATCACAGTGGAGTCATTATTGCGAGATTAATGATAAAATCACTAATCAAGTAATAGAATTGCAGAGTGACTACGATTTGATAGACAAACGAGTGACTGAGTATTTGGTATGGCAAGAGACAGAGGAGGGAAAAAGAGCAGGTGCACCAAGGATGAATGAAAATCACAAGGAAATGCTCTTTAAGAAATCGGATGAGCAAATCATGGGAGCAAAGCAAGCAACAGAAGGAGCAGCCACGACAGCAAGCACACTTATCGATTGTGTAAATAAGAATTTACAGGGAAAATTTGATCACAGAAACCATCCCGGGGTACTTACCAAATGCTCAACAGCTAGAAACAGATTGGAAATAGAGGGCTCAAGAAAAGGCTAAAGTAATCCAAAGGCTAAGTAAGTTAAACTGGGATTGTTACTAGACATATTTAGTAAAACCCCATAGCCAATGGATGACTATGAAGTGCATTATAAATGCAACCGAAAAGATGGCACCAGCTCTCATAGATTCTGTTTTCTCAGCCCAGTTGAAAGCGGAAGTCAGCCACCCAAATCTCCTTAAACAGATGCTGCGTACATGTGATTTCAGAGATCAAGCATAGAAATAGTTTAATTTTAGTTTTAATTTCGTTTTATTTTCCTGAAAAAAGGACGGTCATTTAAACCGTATCCTTTATTTTTGTAATAATTTATTTTTAGAATTAGTTAGTAGTATTTAAAACCTTCTCATGCATTTAGAGAGGGGTCCAGAAATTTATCAAAAACTTGTCCTCAGAACATGCACATTTCCACCCTCAGAGGAGGTTTTGGTGAATGAATGGAACAGGGTTTATTTGATATTTGCATTTGATATTTGCTACTGATGTTGCACTTCTGTACTCTTAGTAGATGTTGAATCAAGGAGAGATAAATCAATCATTGCTTGAAGCTCATGAGTAAGACTAGTTATAAATGGTACTTTTATCTCTTAACCATTTCTGCTTATGCGTTAAAGCGATATTCAGTTTTCAGTTATTTATATGTTACAACATGAATGCCTGAGTACATTTGGCACTTTGTACGATATAACTATTTGTTTATTTTAGTTGATGAATAGCTCATTTATGCGATAAGTTTAACAACTGTTTCGTCTAACTTCTTATACGAAGTAGCTCATTTTTATCGAATTCTTTTCTTATGATAGCTGAATGATCTTTATTACCAGTTATTGTATGAAATATTTGTAGATCGCATAGAAGAAAGATCACACCCCGGGTTAGCATAAATTTCGATGTTTTTTCTGTTTATTAGAATACATACCATAGCATTAGATTAGATAGAAGTATTCTAGTCTGAACAGAAACACCCTTCTTTCACACACACAAATACACTAAATTGGGAAACTGGTCCCAGATCCCCAGTCAGACCCACTATACCAAACGGATAAGGAGCTGCCAACCAAGGTCCGGACCGGGCGGGTATCCCCTTGTTGTCGACCCGATTTTCGGGGCCTTTAACACTGCCACATCTCTTCTCAGAGATAAGCTACCATCACCCTAGCTAGTTTATTTCCATTTCTATTTGTAAGCATATTTCAATATTTTACATTAATGAAATGAAGTATTATTTCCGCTGCATATCTGTGTTTATGGTTATCTCTGTAATTTATTGCGTTCTTGTTTAAAGCCGGATCATTTTCTCTAAGATATTCAAATGCATCACGTGGAACAGATTTTTTAAAAATATCAACAACTTGTTCTTTTGAGGGAACATATTCTAGTTTAACCTTTTGTTTAATCACTTGTTCTCTTAGAAAATGATATTTAATTGGAATATGCATGGTCTTGGAGTGCACAACAAGAGTTTTGAAATACTAATGGAACTTGTATTATCACATAGAATGGAAATGGGTGGAGAACAATTGATTTGAATATCCTGCCACGTTTGCATCATCGAAAGAAGTTGTGTGCAACAAGATGCATCAACAACATATTTTGCTTCTATAATAGATAAAGAAACTGAGACTTGTTTTTTGCAGAACCATGATAACAAGCGGGGCCCCACACATAATGCTCCTCCACTAGTGCTTTTTCTATCATCAACATTGCCTGCCCAATCTTCATATGTATAAGCATAAATAATAAGATGTGCATTTTTGAGATACCAGAAACCAAAATCCCGAGTCCTTGTAGGTATTTGAATATTCTTTTGACTGCGTGAATATGAGCCTCCTTTGGATCAACTTGAAATCGTCCAACAACCCCAACTACATGCATGATATCTGGTCTTTTTCCTGTAAGATAAAGTAAACTTTTGATCATGGATCTGTATTCTATTTGGTTGACTGCGGGAGAACCATCATGCGAACTGAGATTCCATCCTGTCACAATGGGTGTGTATACGTGTTTGAAATCTTCCATTCCATATTTATTTAGAATTTGCTTAAGGTACTTTGTTTGTGAGAGAAAGATGCCATTCTTTTCTTGTTGTACTTTTAAACTAAGAAAGTATGTTAGTTCACCATGTAAAGACATTTCAAATTCTTGCTTCATGTTAGAAAAAACGTTTTACTCATGGATTCTTCATTGCTACCAATGATGATGTCATCCACATAGATAATAACAATTAAAAGTTTACCATCATCCACATTTATATATAGGTTGCAATCTGCATACCCCTTAATGAAGCCTTCTTATTGAATATATCTATCAAGGCGATAATACCATGCACTAGGGGCTTGTTTTAGCCCATATAATGCCTTCTTGAATTTGCAAACAAGTTTTTCATAATTTCCTATGTAATGTCCCCTAATAATAATAAAAATAAGAAATAAGAAATAAAATAATATAAGAATATAAGAAAATAAATGATAAACAATAAAGAAAGATAATAATATTAAATAAATAATAAATAATGAAGAAATATAATAATTATAAAATAAATAATTAATCAATAACAATACTATATCTAAATAAATAAAAATAAAATAACTATACAAATAGAAAAAAGTAAAGTTAACAAAAAGTAAAATAAAATAAGAAAGAGTTAAATTAAGAGAACTATAAAAATAAGTAAAGTTATGAAAAAGTAAAAAGGAATAAAATAAGAAAGAATTATATTAAGAGAATTACTAAATTAAGTTAAACTTAAACTAAAGAAATAAAAGTTGCATGTTGACACATAGAGTGTGTGCATGTGGTTCTCCTTCCAATGTTTGCTCTATTTAATAGATAGTGAGGAAGATGAGAGGTCATTCATCATTCCACGATTCCATCATTCTTCTTTTTGGGAGAAAAGTGTTGCGAGACAAATGATTCCCTGGTAGTAGTACGTTGATTGAGGGCTCGGGGATGGCCAGTTGTAGCAAAATTTTGTGCAACTGAGCTTATGGTTGGGTGGAGAGTCGTCCCAAAACTTTGTTGTGGTTAGCAGGATTCAAATAGCGTTCAACTTCGAAATCACAAGTAAAAAATATCACCACCACAAGTAAGTTGTCTCTGCTCATATTTCCAAAATTCTATGTTAAATAGTTGATAAATTGTGTGTTGATTATAAATAGCATAATTAATCTAATTAGTTGCATGTTTTAATTTTGGGGTTGTTACATACTTTTTGATAACTTTACTTACTTTGTACTATTTGTAACAGTTTATCTTTATTTAATTTATTATAACTCAGTTTTATTATTTAATTATTATTAAATTTTAAAATCAATTTATAATTTAATTTACTAATTATTTATCTTTTCTTATTGTTTATCATTTATTTTCTTATTTTAATATTATGACTTATAATATTTTTATTATTAATTAGGCAACAATTAATCTCCCCCTCTTTTAAGGAATTTCGTCTGAAGTCAAGTTTGAATTATTTAACATTTTGTTATTTATTTAAAAACTTAAAAGTATGTTTTATTATTTTATCGATTTATTATTATTAATATTTCTTCATTATTATATTATTATTATTAGGGTATATAAGGAGACATAAAAAATCCTAAAAATGTCCCCTGACCATAATAATAATAAAATAAAAAAAATATATAATTTTATTAAATATAAAATAATGAAAGCAAAAAGATAAGATAATATTAATAAATAAATAATAAAATGAAGAAATATTATAATAATAATAAATAAATAAAAATAATAAATAACAATACTAGAGTTCTAATAAATAAAAATAAATTGTACAAATAGTATAAAAATAAATAAAGTAACAAAAAATAAAATAAAATAAGAAAGAGTTAAATTAAGAGAACTAGATAAAATAGTAAAAAAGTAAGTTATTTAAAAAGTAAAAATAAATAAAATAATAAAAATTTATATTAAGAGAATTACTAAATTAAGTTAAACTTAAAAAATAAAAATAAAAGTTGCATGTATTTCTTATTTCTTATTTTTATTATTGCTCATATAATTATTTAAATAAACGTTTTTTTAATAAAATGTGAGGCCGTATTAGCTACCTAACTGACATGAGAGCTGAAGGATTATATTAAACAAATATACAAAGAGTTTTCCCATAATTGTGTAGAACAAACTCAAAATATAATTATTATCGAAGATATGATGCTTTTTAAAACAAGGATGATGAAGAACAACTTTTGGATTTTCTAATATAATTGATTGAGTATAGTTAGGGAAATTTATAATAATTGATTGAGTATAGTTAGGGAAATTTATAATTAAATATTTAAATTGAGATGGTACAAGTTGGAGGTGGCTTTTTAAAAAAAACAAAAACAAAAACAACGGTAAAATATTGTTTTTAAATGTTTACTCTTTTTAATTAAGTGATAATAGGAAGGCTTATATTTATTAGTATGTATATGAAATGTATATTTTTTTATATATGTTTATTTTATGATAAATTTGTATTAAATTAACAATATATATTAAAAACAATTATGTGAAATATGAAAGATTTTGGTTTTTTTTTAATTAGCTAATGGGTGTGTTGATATGCACTTTAAATCATGGAGGTGTTATATATTAGTGAAATTTTTTTTTAAAATTAATTTGAGGATTGAATTATATCTCATTACTTAATTTTGAGAAAAGAAAGTTATAATAAGGTAAACAATTTATGACAATTTTATAGTATACCGAGTGAATGATTGAGTATGTATGATGTATTGAGAATGAGCATTGAGTTATAGTGACTTAATACATAAGTAATGCTTATTGGGTGTATTGCTCTAAGGATGTTTCTTCTTGAAGAGAGGAGAACAATTATGTACTTTCATTAAGTGAAGGATAATTCACCTAGGATCAACCCTCCCTTGTGCAAATGAGCATGACAAAGACTTCAACAATGATGACCTAGTGTTTGTGTCCCATTGAGAAGAATAACACTAGAATGGATAAACAAAATATATATAGTGATCATGGATATTTTAATTTTGATATTGAGCATTTAAAGAGTAATTGTGCAGTCAGTAATAACTTAATGATGAATTTCATTAAAATTTCTTTGGGGAAATAAGAATACATGACTAGAGATTAAGGCTAAAGACGACGAGGCTCAAAGATCTATTTAAACGACTCTACCTATTGTATCAATAGCTAACTTCGTAGTTGAGAGAACATGAAACAATTTATTGAAAAGCAATTGGTATCTTGATTAAAGCATGCCACTAATAGTATTTATGAGACAACCTAGATCCTAGATGGATGTTGAATAATCTTATTTCATCGTTGGTATTCACTGTTCATATAAGTAAATGACATTGATTTTTCTAAACGAATCATGATAAGAATGTTTATAGTTTTTTATTGCTCTATATTTAATAAGTATTGAGATGGTTCTCATATTAATGATGTTGTATGATGTGATTGTATGTGTTGAGGAGGTAAATCCCCTCTGCGGACAGAGGCGATCCCTACTAGCCCAGATTAGGTCTAGCAACAATCATACAATGCTACCACGCAAGTTCCTAATTGCAAATTAAAGACCGATGATGAGGGCCTACCTAGATTCCAACACTAGTGCTTGTAGAAAAGTTGACACTCCCGTTACTTTGCTTCGACAGATCATGATCCCCACGATCTCTGTGAATGGACACCTGCACATACAAAGAACGACACAAACACAAGCATAAAATCCAATAGATGCAACTATATATCAGTCAGAAAGGATATAACTC